>LYUA01000637.1:710340-720861 GCA_002093875.1 Calopteryx splendens
GCGTCGGACTTCGGATCCGAAGATTGCAGGTTCGAGTCCTGTCGTGGTCGATAATTTTTTTCCGAAAGAAAACATCTATGCTAAAATTATACAGACGAACATAATTTCATTACATAAATTATTATCCAGACTAATGATCCAGAACGCAATGATCTACCATAGTTTTTTTCGTATCATCTTCCGACATTCTCCGACAACTATTTGTAAATTAAAAACAATCTTTAAAAAAATGTTGAATCCATTTTGCTCACAAAGTCATTATTTTTTATCCTAGCCTTATATTCGTCCACATTTAAGACATCGTTCAACTTATTATAAAGATAATAGCTGAATACAAAAAACTTTGTTTCGCGACGTACTCTCCAGCGTGACTTTATGAAAGCGTACCATGATTTAATGAGACTTCGTATTTCCACATACATGATTATTCATATGACCCTGGTTTCAGCGTGTAGCGTCTTCATGAGGTGTACACACAGGAGTGTTCAAGTCTTGTATACCCTTCGTGGGGGAGGGTACTGGGAAGATGTTATATACCCTCGTCGACCGCTAACGCCTTCCCTGTATCCTACCCCATTCACTGAGGGTATATGACACTTGAAAATTCCTCCATATACACCTGATGATGACGCTACGCGCTGATACATGGGTCATGTGAATAAATATTGTGGAAATTAACAGTATCATTTAACATAAAATTGGTTTCTTCAATGACGATACAGCTATTGCAAAACAATGATCATGGATATTTGAAGGCAGTGCTATGAAGGTTACAAGAATATATCCTTATTAAAAGTATCAATAAAAAGATAATTAACCATAGACGGAGAAAAAAAGTTAGTAAATTCAAGAATTTATATTTATTTACTTGATTGGTTGATTTTACTGATGCGTAATGGGTATAATCAACACATCACACTCTTGTCGCTACATTTTAATACGTTTGATTTTACCACTTTTCTCTAATTGGCTAATATTTCTCAGCCTAGCGCATATTAGTCGTGATGTTCGTTACTGTGATGATTCCATATAGGTATTCTTCAATCGCTAGCTCCTTTCCATGAGGGTTCTTATGTAACTTTTAATCCGCCACGGTTCGAGGATTTCCACTCGGTCTGTCATCACAATCGAACGCATTGCCCAAAATTGGCATTGAATAACTTTCAACCGATTCATTGCTGTAAGAAGCTCGTCGAGTTGCCGATCCGCCGGATCGATTGCTACAATTTTACAGTTTCGTATATGTGATCATCTATTATGCAGCTGGTGATAAATTCCGGTACGGAATCCACGACCCATATGTATTTTGAAGGTATAAGGTGTTTTTGTGTGCTACGTGTTGAGATGCAGAAGGAAGTGCGTGCGCATTCTAAATATTCATCAAGTTAAATCGTATTCGAAAGGCAGTGATTTCAATCGGGAGGGACGGCACTTAAACCCTATATTATATTTAAAAGGCAATTACTTCTAAGAAAACAGTAGAAACTATAACTGGGATAAGTGAAATGAATACAGTGTAGGTATGCAGCAAAGTAGCTGCAGATCAAGGTTTGATATTCATACAATTGTTGTTATACTGCAAATTTGAATAGATGGGAAAATGTAGAAATAATGTTATATTTTCCAATTATTTACCAATGCTTGGCCATCATTTAATGTCGCGTGAAATGCAATCTCTCGTTACCAGGGACATTTTCAGAGGGTTGGAAACGTACTTTCTGCTGAATCTCGTGTAAAATCTGGCGTACCTCAGAGTAGTGTGCTTGATACCCTATTATTTTCAAGTTACGTAAATGGCCTTCCGAAACCACCAACTCAAAAATACGCCTAGCTGCCGACAACTGCATATTCCACAGGGAAATCAATTTTAATTGTGACTGTGAAGCCTTGTAAGATGATATTTAAAAGGTGGCTAACTGGATAACATCAAACGAGATAGTAGTAAATATATCAACAAGCAAATATTTGTCATTCTCAAATAAAAACAGGTGTGCGAAAGGAATACAAACTAATGGGGGAAGCGTTCCAAGCAGGTGCTTACTGTAAATATTTAGGTGTGCTCCTGAGCAAAGATATACGGTGGGAATTGCACATAGATTACATTGTTGGCAAGGCCTTAAAATAGCTCCACTGGGTCATGCATAACCTCAAAGGAAGCACTAGGTCAGCAAAAGAAATGGCTTATAAAACCAATGTGAGGCCTATTGTCAAATATGCCACCACTACATGAAACCCTAATGAAAGATGACTGATAAAAAAATTAAGAAAGTTCAAACAATGACTGGACCGGCGGGCGGACCGGCGGTCAGGTGGACCGGCATAGGAACACGGATAGAGTAACATAGATGCTGAAAATATTTAGAGGGGATTCACTTAAGACTAAAAAGAAATTTAACAGGCTCTGTACCGCATCCAGACTCATCTCACGAGATAAAGGTTGGAAGGACTTACACGGTGTGGGGAAACCAAGCTATCTAGGTAGAAACGATCATCCTTATAAAATAAAATACAGGTCACAAAAGATTTACATGGCGAATTTTTCATTTTTGTATTTGTTAATCAAAGAGTGAAACCACCTGAATGATGTATTTTTGAGTCCTTACCTGATACCCTAAAATCACTTGGGAAAAAACGAAAAGCGTATTAAAGACAAAAACTTTTTTATCCAAGTGTTGTGTGTTCCAATGTTATGTAATTATGATGAATGTAAATATGACATCCTATGTGTACTTATTGATATATGAAGTACGCAATGCTGTTTCACTCATGCCTGCGCATAATACATAGTATTTTTATCTAGGAATGTAATTTTATGTTACACATACTTATATGTGCATTACACAGATGGAATGCATGCTGTTATTAAACTCCTTTCATTTCAACCCGGCTTATCACCCAAATGCATTTATATTAGTAAATAAATAAAGGGAACTAGGTGCGAAGCATATTCTAAGACATTAACAATTGTCAAATTATTTAGGAATACAGAAAAATTGTTGCAAGTCTGACATTACATGCATATCAATCCTCACTTTAGAGTAATACCGAAACTCCTTCGTGCATTCAAACAACGGTTAACCGTTACGAAACGTTGAATAATGAGAATTTTGGCTGAGATTAAAATTGAAACTCCACAAAAGTAGGCCATATGTCTTCCTCATACAACTACGTACTTCCGAGACAGTAGCTATTTAGTTCATTTCTTTTACTTATTCTACTTACTTTCCATTCCATTCACTATCCTTCATTATATAAACAGCAGACCTGGCAGTTAACTCAAAAGGGGGAAGACAGAAGTCATTAAGAACAATAGTCCTGCTTGTACGGAAGAGAATCTGAGATCTCTCAGCTAAGATCTCTTAGCGTTGTACTTTAAACTAAGTGGAAGCCAATCAAGGAAAATAAATGTAAAGTTCAAGCAAAGAAAACCTTCAGCGAAGTATAAAAATGAAGAGCTGGAACAATGAACTCAGGAAGAACCGAAGCAAGAAGCAGAAATGAAATAAAGAAAAGAAGACCTGCAGACAAATACCAGCAACAAAGGATAAGAACAAAGGATGAAAATAAATCAAAGAACGAAATAAGAAGAGAAATAGCACACAAATTTTACACTATAAAATGAACGAACAATCACCTTCCAAAACAAAATTTCTGAGCGGGAGAAAGACTCGACGATGAAATGCTGAGGGGCATTAAGGTACAGCAGCAATACCAACGTGGAAATCGCTATCCACTCAGAGACATTTTGTAACGTTAACCAACTAACAAATTGACAATGGCAACAGTGAAATCGCTTAATTAATACACGATACGATATTAGCAGCATTAATCAATTAGATTTCTAGAGGAATAGAAAAATCGAAGGAAAAAGGAATTTTCTATTGAATTTCCATAGAATTGGTAAATTCAGGTGTTCGCAAATGGAGAAATATCTATAGCTTTTAGACTTTCTTATGCAATCTTAAGTGAGTGGTAGCATTGACATAACGTTTGTGATTTCAGCAACCAATTAACCGACTGATTTCTTAAGGCCCTATTTTCCCCATGTATTTTCATGAGAGGTGGGGCCAACAATGTCATTGATCGTCAGGGTTTGGTGGATTAATGAAAATGAAAAAAATCACTGAAAGCTGTAACACTTGATCAAAGCTCTCTCAATTTCGAAGCGAAATCCATATTCAACGATAATAATAAGAATCTTTACTGAATATTCTTTCTTTTGGTACTTTTATCGAGTTCATACGATTATTCTTTTTAATTTAATTGTTTTTAAAGAAATGAAGTCTTCAAGCGATGATGACGAACTTTACGTACATTTCTTATGGTAACGCATTATCGAATTTTGAGTCGAACTGGATGCCAATACGTACATAAAAGGTAGCCAATTATATGCGCAAAGAATATATTTAATGATCTATAGCTTTAAAGTTCTGCAACTTTTGGTTCATGAGTTTTAGGTGAATACCTACACGTGTATAAGTTTATAAAATTACAAAGTTTCTACTTAATTTATAAGACTTACAGTTGTATTAGTACCTACTTGAAATAAGGCGATCTGTAGCAAATACCAGCACGGAAAATATTAAGATATTTGTCCATATTTTTTCAATTTTCAATTTTTTTGTAGCTGTCTCCTGCTATTAGGAATTAGGATTTACTCATAGGCTTACATTGCAAATTAAAATTTTACTAGATCCAAAGAAATGAATAAAATTTATTCTAATTCTAAAATAATATGCAAGCAGTTAACACATAAATACGGTAGCATTCCATTAGAGTGGTGTCGTCTTTTAAGAGATTATGTGGTTTTATCATAGAGGACATAAATATAGAAGTAAATGGTGTAGTAATATCATATTTTCAAGATAATTTTTACAGCTGATTAATGTCTGGTATTTCGCAGCTGAAAATGGTTGCATAAATATATTACTTACAAAGATTTAACTAATATTAGCACACGTGATACGATCAGGAATCAAAAATAGGTCATTAGTTAGAAAACAAAATGAAAAGTAAACGACAACTGTGAAGTTCCACACCATATTTTTATTAAACCTCGATCGGTTTAACCGTTTTCACCCCAATATCAAGAGCAACTCAATCGAGTACCACCACATATAGAACCAATGCGGGGGTGGGGAGGATTGTGGGTGGGCAGAATGTGTTGTAGAGGGGAAGGAAGTAAAGGGAGGGAGTTGACCTTCGAACGTCAAACTCAGGGAAAAAACCGAGCATGGAGGTTAAATAGTCGATAAAGAAGTGCATTACTTCTTGTCACCGGGCGATTTTTGTGACTGAATTTTGTAAATTAAAAAATATTTTGTAAAAATCGAATCCTCACCCTCTTTATTCTCCTGATCAGTGTCTTTGTCAATTTTTACTTTTCCTCAAACTAAAGATCCATCACAAAGGACGCCATTTTTGGACGGTGGAAAATATTGAGAAAACTGAAGCCTATGCGTAGACTATAATACTCACTAAATGCGACTGCAGTTACCGACTCCGAGCACTGCTACGATGAGAGGAATAAAAAATCCCCGGCGTCGTGTAGCCTCCCAAGGGAACTATTTTGAAGGAAATAAATTTTATTTTATTTAGAAAATAAATTCATTGTTACATTGAAAAAACCTCACTATTTCATTTGCAGACTTTGTATGCTAGCCAGGCCGGTAGAAAATACTACTGAAAAAATCCACTTAATCAGTAGGTTTTTGCAGGTTCATTTGAGTGAGACTATTTATTGGTAGACTGCAGCAGTCCATCATTCCATATCCAATGCTAATACTCTGACGCCATGATAGCCATTTTAACATTCCTCTTAGAGCGTTATCGATGAGGGTGGAACAACAAAGGTATTTTATGCTGCGGAAACTTCGAAAATAGGAAAACTGATAATATTGGCGATATTGCTATGACCTAACGAATTGTCCACCTATTATGCCTCCACACTTCCCACTAACGATAGGCATACCAACCTTAGTAACTTTTCTCCTGGCCGTATAGTGTCCCTTACCAACTCCGCACCTTAACGCCTAATGAAATATGCATTGTAGGTCTACGTAAGGCAATGACAATATATTTACGTGAGGAACCATTAAAACACTTCATAGTTAGGCATCTGAATTTATGGTAAAAATTCTGGCATATAATATGGCAAATTAGCAAATTATGCCATGAAACTAAATATTTGAATCACTCGGATTTGTATTTAAGGTCTTTCATAAATAGTGTCATAGATATGAATAATCGAGAACTCAATAGTATCACATCAGCTGCCCAATGCCATTACCGAGGTATTTGTTGGCAGCACCACCCTCCATATTTCATGTCCTTGGATATCAGAGGACCTTTAATTAAACCTGTGATTTATTTTATAACTTCCAAAATTTAATGTGCTGAATGAAGCCTCAATCGTAGCTCCTCTACATACAGACTCCCATTCACGTTTTCAGACATTTCGTTCTGTTGATTGCCTCCTTCCCCTTCACCTCTTCTCTAATTCCATTTTTCCTATTTCCCTCTCTCACTATCCTCCCCCCCCCCTCCTCTTAGTCTTCATTTCTCATTACCTGAGTGGAGGAAGTACCCTCCTGTTGGAAGCCTTTATGGAACTTTCTTTATCCTCAGGAGTGACTTGCGAATAATGCATTTGCCCCCTCACCGTTTGTTACTCGGATTTTACGAAACGTACTCAATATATGACAGACTTCTGCTTAGTTTGTTCCGATACTCGAACACCAGTGAGTTGCAATACTGACTGGAAGTCTTTCAGAAAATCGTAAATTACGTAATTAATGACAATAATTGTTCAACGCGGTCACTGTTGATGAAAATGAAATTTACGGCGTCCACCGACTCATAAGTAGTTTTACCGATGGATCGCTTATTAGAAAAAGGAAAGTGGGAAACCCCCTGGAAAAAGGTGCCAGAAATATTTCTAACAATGTGATTCGAAGGCTAAATTTTTTTTTCGACACCAACGTAAATTTCCGGGAATAATTTGATCATCCGGGGAAGGTCAAAAAGGTTAACTTCTACGGCGAAGATCTTCAGTGGTTAGGGAATGATGCTGTGCGGAAACCATCGGGGATCTCAGCACTAAAAGCAGGACTTCAAGGGCGTCTTCCGCGCACGGCAAAAACATTGGGAGCATTCGTGAACCCCGAAGAGATTATTTAAAGGTGGAAAGCATTGGCTAGGAAATTAAGCAAATTAATTTCTTTTGGAAATGTGCGGAAACTTAAAGAGTAGCACCCACTCGTACTTTGGTAATAGTGGGTAGGAAGTGAACTTATGGAGTATTTCCCAATCGCCTATGTGGAGTAAAAGGTTCTGCTTCCGGGCACGCTTCGATTATCCTGAGCCTTCTTCCATATAATCTGACGATTGCACTAACCTCTCAGCTGCGAGTTAGGTGCGCGGAGTGGTAAAACCAAAGTTCCATGCCACACTCCCCTCTCAACTCTCCCACGATTACCTACCTCCTCTGTGCTAAGAAGGGGAAGGTTGCTCTTCCCTCCCCTCGCATCCCCCATCCACTTGAGTGGTGCATTCCTTTTCCTCCGACTTTAACAGTTCCTTTAACGACTGCAACTCCTCTTGAGTTTTTTTTTAGGAAGTGCGCGAGCCGAACACGTTGATTCACAGCGGTGTTCTACTCCGGAAGGCGCAAATTCCCTCTGTCCTCCCGCACAAGCTCCTTTTTCCGTCCCAAATTTCCCTTCTTCTCTCCCCTTTTGCCCATGGACCGCCACGATGCATTTATTCTATGCATTAAGTAAACCATTCGCATGCACAAGGTCACCTCTCCGAACACGGGGTCGTTAAAAGAAATCATTTATTACCCTATTCTGCAGCTGCAAGATTGTTACTTCAATTCTGAAGCTGCATCAAGATTAACGCGACTTCCAAAGACTGGAATTCCTCAGAGAGTAATCTACTCGAAGGGAACCCACATGACCCAAAAGTCGCGCGTTCGTGTTCCATCAGTCATTGCATTGCCTTGTTTTATTTTAAATGAGGGACTATGTATTAAGTAAGCAACCACACCCTACAGCACACCTGAAGTCCAATCATATTTCATGACGATGAGCTTGCAACCGAAAAAATTAGATCAATACGATAAAACAAAATTTAGACGAAAATTGGTGGAAATGGTCTTAGATAAAGATAGTCCTTTATATGCGTTTCACGGGTCGTCGGTTTCAACACACATTTAGTATCTCAAAGGTGCCATTACCGTGAGTTATCGCCATGACAACATGTGCATTTTAAAGTATTCACAAGATCACAGACCAAGCTTTAAACCCTGAGTTAATAAACCTCTCTCATCCCTGGACATATCTTAAGAGTCTTCACTGTAAAGAATTCCTTTATTATTATTACGCAAGAGACCTCTATAAGGAAGTACCTCATTTGGAAGATTTTCCAATTGATCCTGTTTTATGATGAAACTTATAAAAATTGAAAAATTTTAATACGAGCCTATTTCCCCTTGTACATTTTCACATTTTTGCGTACATGTACTTAAAGTGTATTTCAGCTTCAAACGTGATTAACCTGCTAACAACTAACTTTTCCGTCAAATTTTTCCCATTCCCAGCGACAGAGCATGACTCTATCAGTGGATTTTTATTCACCATTTTTAATTGATTTTATGGCCCAAAAATAACGTATTCCGAGTTATTTTGCAAAAGTGTTACCTGCTGATTTATGCTAATATTGGGTTGTGATGGTTGAATGTCATAGACCCTCACTGCGAGAGAAACCAGAAACTAAAAAAAAACATTGTCATCACGTTAGATCTCTGTACTATTCACTGCAAGCAGACAACGCTGATTCTCTGGATCTAACACCTGGTATCCTTAACGAATTACGCCCTCGCACACACCCTAGTATTAAGACAGTGATTATTTTTTCGTTTCCACCTTTCACGTCCCATTTCACACCTCGAGTACACACCAAAAACTAAATCGAATTTTCAATAATTAGGACTACTAAGGAATTTTTCTTCACCGGATCCAGCTATTTTCAATAAAATTAATCATTTTACCCGTATTCCCAAGCATTGTCAGAGATAAAAATTGCGACATTGCTCCCTTTCTCATCCTCTAAACAAATCATGTTCCTTCGCCCTCAATACAGCCCACACATCCCCGCCCACCCCTTCATGTCCCCCCCGTGCCTGAGTACCCTTTGCTAAAAGGAGGGCACACTTATTCTTCCGCGAACGAAGTGGTCCAGTTCAGGGCCAAAAACATCCGCAAGTTTTTATTTAATTTTCCCCGCACCGTCTGTGCCATCACTCAGCGCACATGGCCAGTTACTCATACACAGAAGTGCACCATACAAGTAAAACCTGAACGAAAAGGAGCATGAATACTTCCTGAATCATATGGTCCCTGGTGGTCATGGGATAATTACTCCATAGTAATACGTGGGAAACGGGGCGGATAAGCCCAAAAATGACATCCAATCCAATTGTTAGGGTAAATGATCATAAAATTTCCAGTCCACAAAATCTGGCTCATATCACTCGCACGAAATTTGTATTTTTTCCGATCATGTTTTTTTCACAATTATGCACGAAAGTCTAGAATTTTTTAAAGAAAAATGTAATAATATTTTTAGGAGGCAAAAAAGATACATTTTTAAAGGAATCATGCATTAAAACCACTAATCCAAGACAAACATTTAAATTTTAAAACAATATGCGTCTTAGAAGATGCAGCTACAATGCAAATACGCCGAACAAAATATTAGCCTTCCAACTAAGTCTTTAATAAAATCGCACATGAAAATTACATAGGTATTTTAAATTGGATTTTACAGAAAACTCGGAACCGCGCCTTATTTAACGCTTTTTAAATAGGATACAGATGAAAGACTATAAAAAACCGGGTATCGGGCTTTTATGAAACTTTTGAATTTTTCTTTTTTATAATAGAGCCTCCCCGCTATTTATTCTAAGGTATTTGAAATTTCAATGGCAACATTTTTTAATGTTCTAACAAAAGCGTGAATGGATATGACATATTTCCTTGCGTCAAAGCACCCCCACGGAAAAATACTCAATTTCAGTTTGTTGCTAATTGCAAAGAGCTGAATTGATTATTTTAAAATAAAATACGGTAGAATACAAACCCATTACCTCATCTTCCGTTTTTACAGATAACCTGTAAATTAGTTGGATTAAAATTATGATGGTCGTGTCAAATAATAATTATCTGGCGCAGGCAACAAACAAAATTTTTTTTCTAATTTATCTATCTATCTAATATCGATCGAATCTAATTTATCTATCAATCTAATATCGATCGAATATCGATCTATTAATCTAATTTATTCATCAACCGCTGTTTTGACCAGAGTCACCAAGGTACAGCAAACAGAAGCAGCGTCACCGATGGAAGTTGAAACGTTTTGTAATTGCATATTATAAGAAACTGTTCTTGGCTCTACTCTGTGGAATTCCTTCATAATTGAACTTGGTAAAAGAAAACTTTGCGATTCCACAAATTT
>LYUA01000637.1:722818-739337 GCA_002093875.1 Calopteryx splendens
CCCCCCCGACCCATTAGCCAAAGAGGACATTTCACCCCCTCAACAATCAATTCCCAACGCTCTCTTGCTCGGCTGACGAGTGCCGATAAAATTCATATCTCTCGAAACGCCAATAGTTTTCAATCCCAATATGCGATTTCCTCCGTCATTCAAGCATGCGCACAGAACACGATTATTAGGTCACATCGCCTGAATGTTCAAAATGTGCCTGCTATACTATCATGAAGACGATGTACATAAAGCTAGAGCGTTATAAAATCCATAACGCACGTTACATTTAAGAGAGCCGTAAATGAATGATTAAATATTTCCAATGAAAAATAATACACATAAATACGTTAATGCACGTAAATGTCAGCTGTAGGCCACTCACATTAAGTTTTGTAGTAACAATAAAATTTCGAAACAGAAATAAACGAATATTACAGTCTCCCATCATCCGATTTCCTTCATTATTTATATTTAAATAATGAAGTAAATGTAAAACGTCCGAGTTTTTTGCGTTACGGTTCTAATTGTTGAGTTAAAATGGAATTTTAACTACCATCCAACCTAAACAAAATTTTGAAAGAATCAAGGACATTTTTATTGAAGTATTTTAGTCTATTTTTAATTTCAACCAATTTAAACTTTTTGTGCCAACTTTTTTATCAGTAAAAAAAAACTTTTCCCTCCTCATTACAAAAATTGAAAATTTTACACGGACAGTACTTTTTGCAGTAGTTCACGTTGCTCTCAGTTAAGCATAGAATAGATACATGCAATGCCGCAAGTAAGAGGGGGAAACGAATAATTGGTAGGCGCAAACACTCAATGCTCTGATATCTGTAAGAATGCTATTTGCCATTACTACAATATATACTAAGAATAAGGTGCACATAAACATTTTAAAAAATCACAGTAATCAACCCGGAGGTCGGTTTGGTGGGTGGTGGTAGAGCTCACCCAGTACTAAACCCAACGGAGTGTGAAATTCACACATCAGGGTAGGGGGGCTAGTTCCTTTCCCTGAACCGCCTGTGATTTTCCAGGACGACCGTGACCTGACGCCTTCAGAGACCAGTGACGATGCGACTTAACATGAACATACGGGGTTACAGCAGACGATCAACCTGAAGCTAGAACTGAAATAAGAATCCTCAATGGCCAATGAAGCGAAGGTGCAAATCAGAAAAGGAAGAAAACATTTGATTAGGTGGGTCTGTTTCTCTACATGCAAAGCAACTGAAGAGAAGATGGTCGATATTGAAAATACCAAATCGTGACCTCGTTAACAAAAAAAAATAATCACAAAAATGTGAGAACTGAGAGAATATTAATAACACATTATGCAATGCGTAATGCTGTTGTTTTTAGGTTCCAAATAATTCGGAAAAAGAAGGTTTTGCGATGTCATTCCTTCTCTGATGAGATTATCATCACAGTAATCAACTCGAAGGTCGACTTGGTAGGTGAGGGTAGAGCTCACTCAGTACTAAACCCAACGGCGTGTGAAAATCAAACATCAGCGTAGGGTGCCCAGTTCCTTTCCCTGTAACACTTGTGATTTCCCAGGATTGACTGGTATCCGGAAAATTGTATATAACTTGGGAGAAGTTGAGAGAGCTCAGAGTCGGTCGGGAACCGAACCCGAGCCCTCAGATCAGCAGTCCAACGCACTAATCACTGGACTACCACACCCCATGGTTATATTATGACCTCGATTAATTTCTACATTATAAAAATTGAAAACTTTTTAATCATTAGAACATGCTTTTAATTATCTTTAGAGGATGACATAAAAACCCATAATTCTCGATCCCAATATAACATACGAGGTAAAATTGCGAAGATAATCCGTAGCATTAACATGCGGTGTTCAGACTTAAGTATATTTTTATGCAAGTATCAATTAATTTCAGTGACAATTCAATTTCGATTTTTACGGGCATTTGATTAATTTCATTGATAATTTGCTGCACCTCCTTAGGTCTGCATTATTCTTGATCATTCTTGATAAATTCATGAAAATTTTCATTTTTTTTCTATTATGTGTTCTAAATTTATTTATTGATATTACATTTAATTTCCTACATACTTCCTGCTCGAATACTATCGACCCCTACGAGCTGTTAAACTCATTATTTATCCGAAGAGTCGATCATTTCTCGCCAATAGTTATTTAGTTATTTACTTCATCAGTTATTTACTTCATCAGTTTTCTAAGTAATTAATTAATGATTCGTTGCTGATTTGTAGCATATTATTTCCTTTATAGATCTTTGAAAGATTTTGACATTTCAAATGCTCGGAGCCTGTCGCAATCTCTCTCTCTCTCCCTATGTGGACTTTTAACAATGGATGTTGAATGCATCCACAGATAGTTTAATAAACACTACCGAAGTAAAAAGATGCTTCATTGTAGGGTTATATTTTCTCTTGAGTTGGTGTGCAAGTAAGAAGGTGAACTTACGTAGCAGACGATAACACTAGAGCCTACATGTCGGTTCCGATTGCAATGATACGTAAAAGAATCGGGGGGTGACGAATAAAATAAAAGTGGGCGAGGAAAAATGACACTGAAGGAAGTGAAATTCTACGTCCCATATTTCGAATAGAGTTTCATTACCCGGTAGGTTGGCAACACTTGAACCTACCCCCCCCCCTCCTTCCTCAACGCCACGATCCTTTTCGACCCCCTCCCCTCGTCCCACACTCCTCCCTCTCCTCCCCCTTACCAAGGCAATCCCTCCTTTCCTTCAACCAACCCATCTGCCTCCACCACCCACGACTGCGATCCCATTTCGCAAATCCTTTACCTTAACTCTCACACGTCGTCCGCGCAAGGAATTTCTGAGCCAGTCGAAGGAACCCCGAAGGCGGTGGCCAGAATGGTCGGAGATAAGGGAGGGAAAGAGAGGAGAGGAAATAGGTTGAGAAAAGAGAGGGGGTTGATCTTCCCAGTTTTCCTCCACCAGCTAGCTCCAACTCCCTCCTCCCCTTCTCCCCCCCCAAACGTCTACTGTTCCCCTACGCAACCGGGAGGGCATATGCCAGGGGTCGAAAGAATCACCATCTCACCCTTTCATCTCTCCCGAACTCCTTTTTCCCCTCCTTAAACCCTTCCCTTCTTTCCCAAAACCCCTTTCACCCTTTCACCCCGTAGTCTCCACTTTTTCAGTCCGCGGACCAGATTCGACGTCACCATTTTTTCTCGTAAACAAATAACTGACCCGAGAGACTCCACAGCAAATGGATGTTTAGACTTTATTACGAAGGTACTTCTACGGCAAAGTCTTAAGACTTATTGCCCATCTCAGAAGAATGCACACCGTAGAAAATAATCCAAACACGCAACGTACACGTGTTACACCTAAGTAACAGACGTACCATAGCGCAAATTTCTTTTCAAAAATGGATTAAACATCGTAGTCTTCAACATTACATTATCATTTTATTGATTTTTTTGCAAAAATTTCTTAGAAGAGGTACTTTATCAGGAATATATTCGTATTATATTTCTTGAACTATAATTTGTACGCGTCACAGAATAATTACTCAAAATTGGCAATTTTGAAAGCAATAAGAGCATGCTCCCCGATACGGATCTTCAGCATGCTTCAGCAGCATAGCTCAATTGTCCACGCCAAAAATGACACCAATGGAAAAATTAAATGAGAACGTATTCCATCCAAGCATTAAAAATAATTAGTAGTTCAAATCGAATGACTTCATTTCGACAAAAAATTAATTTGGAACCAAAAACCAAAGATTTACATTGTTATAACGAAATCTATGATAGCAGTTTCAAGCATTGATTTGCGTAATCTTTTCATATATGTTTTGCTTTCAGGACGACCCTAATCGTCCATTTGCCACTGGGATCCGAATTAGCCAATCTTCACTTTCCATCACGTGTCCGTGAGGCTGATCCTCCAGAGATTTTATAGCCGCATTTCCGATATGAGATTCAAACTCGTCACCTTTGGGGGAGTGGGAGAAACATAATATACAAGCATGCGCTTGTTTTTAACTTCCTAAGGGGCTTCTATCCACGAACAATCAGACGTCAATTCCCGTTTCTCTGTTCAGTAAAATCGATGGCGACATCGTGACCGGCGTAAACGCTATTCAGACTCGCACACTCCTTTTATTTAAGGTAAACTGAAGCGAAATCTGAAGTTTTAGGATTCTAGGAAGCTGTACTGACATTCTTATTTTGTAGCTTCTTGATTTAGTAGAGTAGGTCACAACTAGAGCGAAAATGGATTACTTTCCATGGAGCTGAGAGTAAACCTCTGAATTAGTTACGCGAATTAATATTATTGCATTTTCTCATAGCTCACAACGATTTCATATGCATTCACCCAAAGACGGCTACTTCATCCCAAAACATAGTATTCCCGATAGCATAATTCCCTACACGATCACTGATATACTTTGTCAAGCGAATCGATGAAGAATAACCGAGAATGAAGAAACGTCAGCTCGCCGTCTTCCTCGTGAATATATTAAGTTACCTCTAATAGGCATAAAAAGTCAATAAAATTGTATGACCGTGGGATTATTTATCTACCCTTCTCTAAATGATTAAATATTTTGATTCAAATGAAGGTGTGAAGTATCTATTATTCAAGCAAAGAAAAGTGTAAGGGAAAATGAAAAGTAAGGGGCACCCACCCACTATAATATTTCACTCCATCACTCTCATGACCATTAGTTCTGATTCCGAATAATGGGTAATTTAACTTCATATTTTTAACTATTCCGGGTTAATTTCTTTATCTTCTTAAGGACTTGCCTCCATTGTTACAAACTTCCTAATACGAAAAAAACGGGATATTGATTATTTGGACTTATCAATTAATTGGAACACACCCAGTATTGACGTTAATCCCCGAAACGGAAGATTTGTGGTGCATTCCTCGAAGTATCCCCAGAACTTACTTTGATTATGAGGCCTTTTAGCGATCAGTAATCCTAAATTGATTGAACATATTGATGTAAATAACCTAAGGTCATCATTGACACAATAGTAGAAACAATGCTAAATCCCCGGAGAAAACTGAATTAATTCGACAAATGTAACTTTAATCCATTCGGGGATGAACTGAAAACTTGTAATAAAAACACTAAGGGAATTTTGGAAGAAATATTTAGAAGTATTATTCCACGGAATCGATACGTTCGTACCCTCCAAACACAAACATATTAGTAACGTCCCACGTTCGTTTAACATTGGAGTGAGACGGGCCTTTAGGAAACAGTGTTAAAATCCAAACGATAAATCATTAGAGTTGAAAACAATGGAAATACACTATCCAACGCACGCAAAGATAAAATATTTTCTGCTCCCATAATGTACCTATATTTAATAAAAAACTTCTGGGTTAATTGCAACACGAAAACCCAAAGGCTTTATGATCATAAGCTAGGGAGTTACACGGCAAACGCCAAACCGTTGAGTCATTAAAGGACAAAATGTATGAAGTATCTGTACACGGTGCTACAAAAGCTAACGTTTTAAACATACATTTTGAACTTGCGTGTAACAACGATGGCTCTAGACCAATCGAAAATCTTCCTGACTTCAATAAACCGACAAGTTACCCATAGTAAAAAGCAAAGGGATTGGCTGACTACAGAATATATGACCTGGTACATCTCCAGGACCGGAAAGGGGTCTTTGCACCAGAAATTGTGCCCTACCTGGAAAACATATTTATGAAGTCCTAATTGGAAGGTAAAAAGCCGCAAGACTGGAAAGTAGCCCTAATCACTCCCATCCACAAGGGCGAAAAAAATCCCAGGAATTACAGATCACTATCATTAACATCCCTGATCTGGAAAGTTCTTTACCGCATTTTGTAACGTCATGCACTTCCTGCATTGGCACAGGTTTTTCACAAACAAGTAGTATGGGTTCCGAAAGAGTAGATCTAGTGAAACACAACTTGGTTTATATCTCCACGGCATACCAAGATCGAGAGAATCAAGAACAAGAATACGCTATCTTCTTATATTTCAAAACATTCAAGTACCACACAATAAGGTAGTACCACGCAAGTACCACACAATAAGCTAGACTACATGCAACAATTTTGAGAAATTAACAAAAGAAAAGCTGTGAATTGGGTTTACGAACTTCTCTTTAAGCGTAAACAAAGTGATAATTGATGGAATTAGTTCCAATTTTGTGGATGTAGCCTCAGGCGTACCACAGGATAGTTTAATCAGCCCCCTCCTATTTCTCCATTTACGTTAATTGTAGAATTTCTAGAAATGTCATATTATTCGCGGGAAATGTGGTCATCTACCGGGACATAAGAGATAAATCCGACTAAGAGGCTCTTTCTTGTGATCTCAGTATTAATGCCTGGTGTGAGGAATGGGGTCTAAAAGTAAATTTGAAAAAGTGTGCAGTGATCAGCTTCTAAGAAAAGAAATCAATACACCTTTACACCTATTAACTCGAAAGGGTAGACATAAGAACCACGGAACAAGTGAAATGCCCAGTAGTCAATCTAACATCAGACCTATAATGGGGTAAATATGTTAGGACTATCTTCGGAGTTGCTTTGAAGAAAGTGGGATTCATTAAAAAGCATAGTTGGGAAACGTTCTAATGAAAAATTCAAGGAATTGTGTTACTTAGCGCTAGTTAGACCTCATCTCGAGTACGCTTCGAGCATTTGGAACCCTGCATAGAACGAACTAATAATCAGAACACCAAGGAAAGATGCCCGTTTCGTGAAGAATCATTATGGACGAACCGAGAGCGTCACATTGTTATCGGATAGCCTTAAATGGGTGCCACACGAAGCACGAAGATCTCATCCACGTCTTAAATTGTTAGAAAGATACATAGATCATACGAGTTTAACACTGAAACAGAGGGAATAATGTTACCTCTGCATTAAATTCGTAGACGAGACCACGACGGGAAGTTAAGAGAGATTGGATTCCGAACGGAGATTAGATGTAAGGAATACTTTTTTCCCTTTCACACAATTTGAGATTATAACGGTAGAAAACGCAGTCAGCCTAAGCATCACGGGTGAAAAAGGATACTAAATGCTAACAAAAATCAATTTTATTAATTGCTGGTGACGTAACTCCACGTGTCACACGCGTGCGCGGCGGCTTTCAGAGTAATACGTGGATGAGTATTTGACTTCAGTTCGTTCTCTTGTTTCCATCCCTTCCACTTTTCTTCCGTTAAGCTGTCTAAGTATTCATTCAGTCTGGTATTGTGCCCTATCTGACGTTTTTTCAATTGTTCCCCACTCCTAGATGCTTAAAATGTCCATCCTACAGTAATTAGTACTGCGTGGAATATGCTCTAACATCTCAAAGTTATCTTGGGGTTGAAATGACAACAATAAATTTGTAATATTCCACCAAAAATCAAATTTAAAACACTATGCATACGCATTTATTATTACTCCATACGATTAGCCTATTGAGGTTTCATGCAGTACCAATTATTTCACAATTTCCTCAAATTATAAATATTGAGTCAATTAAGTGGTGGCACCATATTACATTATATATATATATACACATATTATATTATGGTTGGTATATATGATCACATCTCTACTCTGATTTTGAAAGGAGTACCTACCATAAGAATGTAAGATATTAATTTCATGAAACATTTGCAAAATTAAAGGAAACAGATACACAACTAAGGACACAACAAGGGACTACTACAGCTTTAAACATATTGAGCAACAAATAAAAATGCTACCTTACAAAAACAAAATGTCACCCATTTCAATGAAATTATAAATCCAAATAATTGCAAATATATAGCTTTTCAATATCCATGGAAATGGTGTCGCAGAAAAGGAGTGTGGAAAGGGATATTTTGCGCAACTCACGTAATTTTTTAATTATGTTTTCTTTCATAACCACAATAGGAACTATGAGTAAACCCTTAACATCTTTCTGTGTTAAACGAAGCGTAAATAAAAATTAAAATTAAAGTATAAAAGGTTATTAATGCAGTAAGTGGTGAATGTTTCGTAAAGAAAGCTTAGATTCTCAATTAAGAGTGTTATTTCCCATGCGTAAAAAGAGGAAGTAATTCCCTGAAAAAGTAAGTATGAAAAATATATCTCAATTTAAGCACGAGCCTCTAAATTCAGCAAATCTTTTTCAGCCCATGAAATTTGGTTTCATATAAGTCTTATGGCAGAAAATACGGAGAACATTATTGTTATCCAGTACATCACTAATTAGTAATAACGTGGAATTGTTAAAGATTATACTATGTAACTGACTTGATGCTCTTTTAATAATTACTGATGTAAGTATTAGCAGGACAACAGTTATTTATTTTTTCTTATCGGACGCTTACTGTGGTCAGCGTATCCCCGATATGTAGGCATTGTGTAGGTACACCTTAAATGCATACTTTCCGATAATAGAGCCTCGGATGGTCATCACGTTTTTCAGGGACTGAACCATCAGAGTAGACACGAAAAGTATGTCCGAGGTGGAACTTGAACCTGCGAACTAGGGGTGACCAGGCGGGCGCGTTACCCATCCGACTAATCCGGATAGCAATAATATAGTTTATCTTTAAACACTTATGGATTTTATTTCTACTAATAAAATATTTTTAATTTTCGTAAATCCATTCGAAGTATAATCAAAATTAAATAGGAGCAAAAAATATAGTTAAACTCTATTTTAATGGTTTTATGACCAAACTTAATGTTTTTTGCCATTTTTAGTGCCTACACACATTTTTGAAGTCTAAAAGTTTGAGGTATAGTAATGCTAAAAAAGCTGCGTTACACTGACAAAGTTCTTCAGCTTGAATAGTATTTTTTCATGAATCGCACAACCCATATATCTAATTCAAGTCATTCATGCGTTCTAACAAAAAAAATTTTTTTGTCAAAATTAACTTGATGATTAAATTAACAAGATATACTTCCACTTCGAACAGTTCCACCGGCTAAAATCATCTAACGGAGACAAGTGAAATCAGGTGCAAAAACGTCTTAATGACCTAGATAGGTATATCTGTAGGCCGGAGCGCGTCCTGAACGCCTCGATGTGGATTATGGGTCTATTATTTGCGGAGTTACCTCCCGGAGTAGACCAAAAAAATACGGGTTACTGAGGGGAGCGCGAAACTTCGTGTGGAAAGATTGAGTGCAACTACATTCCTCGCTCCCGTGCCCTTCACCCTTTATCCCAATTTCGGATCCCACCCACCCACTCGCTTATAAAACAAAGAGTCCCTCTTCCCAGATCCCCAGAAGCGTCTCCTGGGAGATACGTCGGCAGTCTCGAGTCTCGTGTGTGATCCCCGGCCATCAGCCAACCGAGCAGCTGGCACATGCGAAGGGCCATAAGACGGAAGATTGGCCGGGAGCGTTTCGCCTTCTGCCCAAGGCCGTTAAAGGCGATTCCCGAGTACCGTGCCGGGCGAACGGCGCAGAGGAAAGAACCTCGGGCAACGGAAAGCGGAGGACAAGACTGAGAACAACAGCGCCAATCTCGAAAGTTGGGAGTTAGGCTCCATAGTGAATAAAACGACCGTAAAAGTAATTCTTGGTGGTGATGGTGATTCCTCAGTTTAATTCCTTAAAACTTATTGTTTCATGCATATATTATTCCTGAACACCCATGAAAAAACGAATGGAAAACTTGAGACCCTATTAACTAACGTAGGGAAAGCATGGAAGCTCCTAAATCTATCCACCTAAGAGTAATCGTATTAGACTAAGAAATGGAAGTAAATGGCTTACGTCGTAATGAGCACCGATGACTACAAAAACCATGATTTTTGGACAGTCACTCCCTAATCTAAGTGCCCTTATGCCGGAAAATAATTAAACCATTCAGAAATACTACAAATAAATCTAATTTCCTGAGCCAGCTTCTTGTTGAAAGCTAAAACAAATAGATCAAATAGTTTGCATTCTCAAAGATAATATCCAACTTACCGGGCAGTGAATGAAAGAAACCATTTTTCTTATTAGAATTATGTCATTTATAATAGATTAGCTGTATACTGAAACAATAAAAGACATTATTATTATGAGTCATAATAGACAACCCAAAAATTTCTAGATGCTTATAACGACCATTTTTTAAAACATAAGCGTAGTTCACACTAAACTGTGTATTAGGCGATATTTTCTGCATTAACTCTTAATTACACCAAAACAAAAAGTTTAATTTCCATTGAAGGTAAAGAATTAGCAGAAAAGCAGAAAGGTAAATCCGATAATTCAAGTTTTACAGACGCAGTACAAAAATTCATTGCAATTTCTGAATGCTATACAATACTTGACCAAACAACTTTTTAAATTCTAAAATGGATAATAGGGTATAGGTATTCTTAATTAAACATCATATTCAACTTCTACAATAGGTACCCGCTGTTGAACATGTATTTTTTCTAAGTACATACATCGTAGTGTACAATTCTGGTGTAACTGGAGGTACCTTAGATACCCTAAATATAGTACGCCACCCTCGAAAAACAACTATGCCCGATCCTTAGGTTGCAAATACAATAATTTCCCAATTTACCACAGAATTATGAATTTTTGAACGAAAATGTTTGCCAACAATCCCAATTATATAAAAAGGCCTCTCATAAGTAGCACTCGAAGGCAAAGTCAAATTTGAAGGGACGATTTAATACCTGGAATGAAAAAGGAGACCCAGAAGCTTGCGTTTTTTCAGGCATCGCCGCATTCCATCGTGAACTGATACGTGACGCGGACCTCTTTGGAGTGTTTTCTTCTTTATCATCTTGTGAGAACAAAAGAACTAAAAGCTGTCTCACCTTCCACTTTTAAAAATAACACCCTTAAGTCTTATGTAGCATAAGAAGAAGAATTCAATGGCCTCTTTAGAACGAAAAGGTGCAGTAAATGCACTTTTACATCGCGGATGCGCTCGCTCTCCCCAGCGGAAAAAAACAAGGGCTGGAGTGGTTAGTTGCCTTGAGGACTACCTGAAAAAGGTTATCTATTCGCCTGTTGCTACCCTATGTTAAGATCAGCTTTGACCGATTTTGAAGTAGGTGTCTACATTAATATGCGTGCTTTACAGTTTTACCCTTTTCATTGATGTAGAAAGCAACAATACCAAACGAATGAGAGATAAAATCATTTTTAACAAATAAAATATATTGACTCTTTAGAAACTTTCTTATCCAGCGTTTAAGATAATCAAACTAAATGAGTTTTGTCCGATTTTGAAAGATAGTTTTTCAAATATGGTTCAGTACTAGACGCTGCAACAACCCAAACGCTCAGTATTAAAATGAATTAATTATATCAGGGCCTACGATGAAATTTGAAGCCATCCTGCACAAAGCATGAATCAGAGAGTCACTGCACAGCTAAGTTAATAGGTCGAGGAAAACAGCCATTTTAGTTGCAAGGTCAAAAGAAGCAATTTATCTTTTATTTATTATCTTCTATATACCTATACTTTTTTTTGTCTGTTAGAAGAATTTCCTAAATTGGTTTTAACTGATTAACTTATTCAAACGTTACGAATTACGGCATTCATCACTATTGTTAGCGACATTTGTATGATTCGCTTCATCCATGTTCCATCAAGTATTCTCCCAGTTTCGAAATTTCATGCTTAATGGTGCATCGAGTAATTAAACATAGATGCATGTGCAACATTAAATGAAGACACTTAAAATTCCACTGTCATATTACGGAGAAACAACCTTAAAGGAGAAGTTCCTTGTAGGATATCTCCATTCACGAAGGAAATTAATTCATCTAGAGCCATTCCGACGAAACGATCACTTTCTCCCGCGACTGATCTCATCAGATCAATTATCCCACTTTGTTACACGCTGTTGGCAATCTTGTTTAGCCACTCTCTCGGCTTTCGCTTCACTACTCAGGTGGGAATTAGAAAGACGCTGATGTGCGACAAGGAGAAGACGACTTTTAACTAGAAGCGTTAACTGTACCTTTAAAAAACTGGTATTAATAATAATTCAAAATCTTCATTCTGGGTACTCCTGATAATACAATCACTCGCGGAATCATTTGTTATCTTTTTGCAATAGGTAGCTTGACCGCGGAAATCAGGAGACGAACCCCAGCCGAACCACAGGGGTCGAACAGGTATTTCTTTAAAAAAAATGTCCTTGATCAATCTAAAGCTTTCTTTATTAACGCATCATTTTGCCCAATGATTATATCGTGTATGCCGAAGAAAATTTTGAAATAAAAGTTACAAAGTTACCTGCGGATTTGCATGATGGAGAGAGCAGGATGTCGAAAAACTGATCCATTTTTTTTACCATAATAAACTAATGACACTCCTGGATTTTACAAAATTACCTCCCCAAAAGGCGAGGGAGGGTACGGAAAATGTGTGAAATAAAGATAATTTTCCGAATATTTTCCAAAAGCTGTTCATTAAGTATGTATATCATTGCCGTAAACCTTGAGCTTGCCCTTTAATCCAGAAAGAACGTGGAGCGAGATGTTGTTAACTTAATAGTTGATTTCATTTCCGAAAAAAAACTTAGCACCAATGAAGGCGGACCATCCAGGGCATGAGAGGAAAACACGTTCATCACGTTGCAAAATCCTTAGCGCGCTTTGCCTCGAGCCACTTTTGACGCCTTCGCACGGACTAGGGAAACGGACACGTAAGATGTGGTAATGGACGCGAGCTTGGGAGTGAGAGAGCGAAAATAAACGAATGGGCCGGCACTCGACGGTTGCCGGGGGACGACGAAGTGGGGTCGGGGGACGACGAAGTGTGCCTGGGGTAAAGGAACGAGGGGAGGGGAGGAAAGAGGGAAAGGGAATGGGAGGAATTTATTGGGTCCGATGAAGGAAAGATTGCGGTATTTCGAAATCGAATTGGGCGAACAGGAGAATGCTAAATTGACAACGGAGGCGAGGCCTCAAAAGAGCTTCCTGCCGCTCACTACCACCACCCGACCTTCTACAACCCGCCCCCCCCCCCNTGCGCCCCGAATTCTCCATCCCGGGCTCTGCTCCTCCCTTCCCCGTTTCATCAACGCCCGGAACCCCATGAACCCACAAACATATGCCCATCCCAATTTCGTCCCGTCAACCCGCTTGCCTTGCCTGGGAGTTGCTCTCGGTTTCTGCCTCTCCGAAGGACGACATCCTACCTCGGTGTCTGCAGCATCTTCCTCAATTCCTTGACAAGCGCCTCGGATCACCTCTGCAGAGGATTTTACATCTTCATAATATCCAACCACATTTCACCGAATTGAGAAGCAGATTTTGCTTCGAGTATTATTGTCAGCCTTCAGTGTACACACATGTAGGATATTTTATCGGTCCTTTTAAAATATTGCATATCCCTGTAATCTATTGAACTTGTTCTAAAATTATAGTCCCCATATTAACATAGCCCCTGCATTAACTTTACCGTGATCTTCTTATAACCACCCTTCTTTTAAAAGATGCTCAAGTATTTCCTTCACACTCCTAGCAAGAGTACTCTGGATAGTTCTATTAGAGGTAGGTACTAACGATTCCAATTAACTGTTACAATATAGAACGTCTAATAGTCACATTTTTGCATATCTATTCTGTCCTGCATGATATCTTTCCTCAGTTTTTCAGCTTTCAATACTTTTTACCTCTAAAATATTACATACTAGAGAAGGCATTTTCGCCCTCCTGAGCTTAACCCCTTTTACCATGGCATTCAACACTGCTCAGAATTCTCAAAATCCTCCTTTACTACTTTTTCCACCTCTTTTGAATTCCCACCGACAACATCCTCTCTCCCCATGCCACTCCCAAAAGCTCTCCGTTAGTTTATTCGCTTAACTTGCAACACACATAGTTTAACTATGCATTCGTATTTTTTCTCCCGAGGCTCCATTATTCGTGGATAGTTCTACTTCAAGTGCCAGATCCTGAAACTGTATACCCTATTCTCCATATTAATCTCCACTTATCTTTCATTTAGGTATTTTCTTAAATCATCTATCATGGATTCCCTTCACTGAGTATTTAACTGAGTAAATTATTTTTCTATTCTATTCATTCCCTTCTATTTTATTCCAAATTACTGTCCAAGTACTCGTATGGGTGCGCAGGTTAGTGTCCCATTGGCCTTAATTTAGGACCACCTGCTTCAAGTTGCCTTCAGATTTCTGGAATATCTCACTGCCTACCTTTTCTCAAAAATGTTCCCAGTCCGCACATATAGAGCATAATCATGATTAACTATATATTAAAACCAGTAAAGGAGCAACGCTATGGTTACGATAGCTAAAACCAAAGTATCAAAAATTAGTAAAATCTCAAGACTCATTTTTTTTTTCAATCCGGATTTTTGTTGCTGCCTCCCTTAATTTCAAAAATTCCAATTCCTTGCGTTGGACCGCCATTCTTCAATATGGAACTACAATATCTCAAACCCATCATAGATCCAGTCGTAGTCTTACATATCTCTAAGTATTTGTCCTAATTTTCGTCTTTTCCTCATCGGTCTTTCTTCAACTGCCTCTTCTTCTTTCTTCAACTGCCTTCCTTCCATTTTATTCTTCATTGTCTCATGGTGTCTACAATTCATTGGCAACTTTTCCGCAATTAAAACCAAAACTGCTAGCATGAATTAAAAATAGTATTGAATAGCCAAATCTTTCTAAAACTCAGGAGGAAGTAAACATTTTCCAAGTATAATGCTGGCCATTCGTGAGGGGAAATTTGATTCATCTTGTCTACATCATAAGCAGTTATTTTATAAGCGGTAGAGTGCGGTCTAGTTAACTTATACCCTGTTTAGTTAGTATTATCACCTCAGTGTCACAATTATAACCAAGAGATTACTATTTATTTGGAAAGTTTAGTCTTTGGCTTTTATGTAACGAGAGTTGCTAATTCAAGGTTTCGAGCAATCATGCGAACATTTTTTCCTTGAATATAGCAGTCTCCTAAAAAAGAAAACGGGGAACTTTCCAACGCAGTAAGGAGCTTCTCAAGAAACAATTTTCATTAACAAAGTTCCATTTATTTCATTACGCTGAGCAGTCCATCGTTTTCTCGCCCCCATCACGAAGAAAACAACTGACGCATCGATCAATCAGAAATTTCTTCCAATTAGCGGCAAGTCTCTACCACTCCTTCGAGCCTTTCTCTTGCCTGAAAACCAATTTATAAACGTAATACCCATTAAGGTATAAGAGAACACAAACACTAAGTAATAAACCACAGAATATGGAAATGTTTTAATCAATAATTTCGAGACATTAGGAGAGCGGAAAAAATCAAGGAAACTTTATCTTGTAAATAAATGGGCTCTGAACGTAATATGAACGAAAACTGCTGAAAAAGATGTCTTGGTAGATGAGAAGGATACATCGACTTAAACTAGGTTCCTAAAAATGTGTGAAAGATAAAGCATGGGGAGCACATTAACCGTGAGGAAAATCTTTGAATGTTGGTCTAAACTGCAAAAAAACTTTCCTAAATAGAGACACTGCGATTCACGGCCGAAAATCTTAGAGACTTGAAGACACGGCTAGGAATACTGCCACTGGCCTCAGTTCCTATTGTATACCTAAATTTTAAGGTCATAACTAATGTCAACATCTCAATTATTTTGATACCCACTTCAGTAGTCCAGTACGCTACTTCCGAAATAAAAGGACTGATACAAGGGCCCCAAACAAAAAGGAAAACGGGTAAAACTTTTTGCCTCCATTTTTTAAATTGATATTAATTTTTATTGCTCATACAGTTTAATGGGGTTATTTTTTTACAATATCGGGGATGGGCCAACGAAGGCAGCATAATTTTCTAATAGCCTCCCAAAATATTCAAATTACACCACTATAGGTCTCAGGCTCAAGGTTGGGGAACGGTGCTCTAGAGGAACTGTTGTTATATTATCAGCTGTGGTTTACTAACTAATAACGCATATAAAGCCCAGTGGCTCAAATACAACCCCATTGTTAGTTGAAAATGTGATTTCTAGGCATTTGGTGAAACTGGTTTTACAACAGCTAACGTACGAAGTGACTTGCGATGCCATTAGATCGGCCTTCGTTCATATATCTATCCAAACCATTATATGTTAGCCAAGACATCCAGTTTTCACTTCAGTCATGAGACATCAGTGATCAGTTTTACGTAAAACACTACTTAGTACCTTGCACATAACATGTTGAAACTTTTACTTAAGTCATGAAGTCCTTTCTAGAGAAAAAGTCGGAAGATAAAGAACAGCATTAGTGATTCTGATTCACAAAAATTGAATGATGTCACTACATGTTTTACATAGCCGATTCGTATTTTGTCGAGCGGAATATCCCATCACAATCATTCGTCTACGCCCAGCTTTTACGCATAAAAAAGAATGGGACTTTGAAACCAGGGGTTGGTGCATATAACAATAAAATTAGGCATCATACCCTCAGTGACAGTATTGATGGTACGAATACCAGGACCCAATATCTCGGTACCAGTAAAACATGTTGTGACATCATTCAATTTTTGTGAATCAGAATCACTAATGCTGTTCTTTATCTTCC
>LYUA01000637.1:832558-852374 GCA_002093875.1 Calopteryx splendens
TCTTCTGCTTCTATTAGTACTTTTCCTGTCTTATCTCTAATAGTGTGCACAGCATTTCCTTTCTGAATTCCAGACAGAGATTTCACCATGCTGTAAAGTGCACCCATTTCACCCTGTCTCGGTAAACTCTCGATGTCCTCAAACTGTTCTTTCCAATATTTTTCTTATATTTGTTTCTTGCTTACACTATTATTTATCTCTTTGTATGTCCTTCATCCTAATTCTAAGTTTACGCTCTTCCTATTCCTTCTTTTGTCCATCTTCCTAATCCTGTCTTCTGTAATCCTTGGTTTTCTTGTCCTTTTCCTATCTATGATTCCTAATGTTTTGCTTGCAGCTTCTATTATCCATTGTTTGAACTGTCCCCACCTTTCCTCTACTGTACCTGTACCTATGCTCTCCCTCACTCTGAATTCTCTCAACTTCTTTCTGGTATTCCTTTCTTTTTATTCCGGTTAATGCTTCTACGTTCCATTTTCTCCTCCACCCTCCCTTTCCCATCTTCTTGAATTTTAAATTACATTTCATTAGCACTAATGTATGATCTGAATCTGCATCAGTTCCAGAAAAACTGTGTGAGCCTATGATGCTATTCCTAAATCTATGCCTAACCATATGTAATCTATCTGATATCTCCCAGAATATTCCGGCATTTTCCATGTGTACCTATGTCTGTTGTGGTTTTTAAACCAGGTACAAGTCATAACTAAGTCATTCCTTCTGCAAAATTCTATAGCCCTATTTCCACAGTCATTCCTTATTCCTAACTCCATTTACTTCACTTCCATTTACTCCCCTACCTCACTCCCATTTCTCCCTTCGCCAACCACTGCGTTTCAGTCCCCCATCATTATCAATTGTTTTCCTACAGGAATACCCTCAATTATTTCCTCAGCTAGTCGTGTACACTTTCTACCTCCTCCTCCCTGTGATAACTTGTCGGCATGTAAACCTACATTACAACCACGTTCGTTGGTTCTGTTTTAATCTCTACCAATAATATTCTGTCATTCACTTATTCTATATTTACTACTCTTTTTCCTACTTTTTTGTTAAGTACCACTGCTACTCCACTCTGGCTCTCTTCCCTTTTGCTGAATATGACTCAGAACCTATCACTCTAATAATTCCCACTATCTTTTCATCTCACCTCGCACAAGCCTAACATATCAATATTTCCACGTTTCATCTCTCATTTGATATTTTCTAAATTCCCTGTTCTCATCATTGCCCTAAAATTTCATGTCCCTATTGTGACTGTTGAGTTCCTCTTCTGAGTCTTCTATTCTGCTGCTGTCGATTCGGCTCTGCAAGGGTTTTGTGTGATGACGGCTGTGGATTCCTTACCTCCCCTGCTGCCAGGCAGGACAAGCAGTCGTTTGGGCTGGGCCCAGTAATTGCCAGGACTCATTTCTATATTTGTGTCCATCATAAGTTATTGGGAAAAATAAATGAGGTGATTTACTGTTACCTTCCTCAATAGTGTTTTTAATGTGACACTATCACTTAAATGGCCGCCCCACTGGGATAAGATGCCTTTGTAGCCACCTCACTGAGGAACAGATGCTGGGGGGAGTACATTTCGTCTGGCTCCTACCCTTCGACCTATCTGACATGGCTGACCCTACTAGGAGCAATTTTCATGCTCCGGCCAGCACTGCTCTAGGGGTCATGAGAAGATGCAAGCCCTCCCACCACATCAAGGTTGTAGTACATAGGGAGGAACCATGATGATACAAAAATGAAATCAAAATTTAAAAAAAAATCCATAATTGATCAATTCAGCAAAATAAAATGTATATATATTGCCGGCCTTGGTGGCGGTGGGGTAAATTCTTCGTGTGCCAACCTGGAGGTTGTGGGTTTGAATCCCGCCTAGGCGGGTTTTCATTCCCCACCTAGGCCATGGATGTATCTTTGTGTCTTTTCTATATATTAAAACACATGTAAATGGGGTTACCTGTATGTGCTAAGAAATTATTATTATTATTATCATGTGCAGACTTCATTCATATTTATCTTAACTTCAAATGGCATAAAATTTTAATTTTTTTTTTAAATTACCTGTCCTAATATATTTAATTTGAAAATTATAAATAAGTTAATTCAATTCCAAATATGCATTTAATATTATTTAGGCATTCATAAAATTACCTCAACATTTTCTCCAAATATTCTGAACCTTATCTGAATGTTTATTCAATCAATGTTACAATATGTGTGGGGTGCAAGACCCTCCACTTAAAAGAAGCTGTTAATACAAAGGTAATGGCAGGTTAACTCTACATGCAAACATCTACCATTAATAAAATATTCTACCTACAAGGCTGATAATTCTCATCTTTTATAATTTTGTTACTATTATTGTAAAATAAAAAATAAACATAAATGAGTGAAATAATTTTAAGAAAGATCATTGATAAAAACCTTGGCATAAATAGTTCTCCCATTCTTATCACTTTTTTTGGTACTAAGGTCCTTGCTATTTTGTAACAGTAGTAAATATCCAGGGTTCAACTTTGTGCCAGTAATTAACCTGCTTCAACTGTCATGGTATGCCACTGGAATGCATAGTACTTAAATTTCTACCACATCCCTTAATAAGAGCTATTTGTGTAACATAAGTACTATTGATTACAAGGATATTAATTCTATTACTTCAATGAATTATTCATTAGCACAAGTAAAGAGCTGTTGTATAATATTATATGAGTTAATCACAGTTGAAATGAGTACCATGTGAAACGACTTGTCTCCAGTTATTTCTATTTGGAGAAGGCACTTTAAACCATGCAGAAAGTCTATTTTCCTGGGGTTAACAAGTTAAAAACAGACAGTATGAGTTCAAGAGACAAATCTGAAAGTTGATCCAAGGTGAAGTTCAACCGGACAAAACTCATTTTTACTATTAAATTCCACAGAGTGTAAAATTAATTTAGAAAGGAAATATTTTAAATAAAACAGACAATTTTTTCTTTATGCTTATTCATAAGGATTCTTTAATGGAACATAAAATATGTATATTCTTTCTTAATAATCATTTTAATAGGATAATTTAACCATACCTTTAGATGGAATTTAATATATGGTCCTGACGACTGATGTGGAAGCATATTTCTCATCTCATAAGCAAGGAAGCTTAATTTTGTTAGAACTGATCACTTGTCACATGGATAGTATTTAAGGGAAAATGAACTGGGTAATTAATTCAACAAATTTGTATTTGAAAGTTATTTAATATTATTGTTAAGTACAAGAGTGATTCCTCCATGGAACAATGGAGCTACAGCATAAAGTTAGTGAGGAGTGGAGGGCAACTGTCCAACACCAAACAATGTTTTAAACTCTAAATGTTCAGCTTTTGGTCAACAATGTACAACAAAAATAAATGACAATTCAAGAAACAGTACTTGAATACCTTTACAGCTTTTTTGTCATCTCTGAAACACATTTGAGACCAAAACAATGTTGCTGATAACAAACTGAATATTTTTACCCATAACAACAATGCAATAAAAACACTACAAAGGGGATTTTTTATGGTTCAAAATTAATTTTATGCATATTTCTCTCATACCTGGAAGAACATATCATTTTTTGAAATTTTTTGGTGTCCTATTAATTTTTTGTATGTAGCAGCACCTTTAGCTCATTTCCATTACAGAATAAACATGGCAACCTTTACTAATGGCTGGGATCTAATCAAAATATTTTTGAAGTTGTTACTTCAGCAATGTTGTCTTTGGTGAGCAAAAACTGCCATAATGCAAAACTCTACATTATTTACACACACACACACGTCATTCCATCACAATCAACAGTTGAACATTCACTCAGGGTATATCTTTGGATTCTCTTGCACACTCACAAAATAAGGCTTTGGTATTGACACTTAGCTAAACATGTTGTCTTTTCTTTAACATTACTCAAATGAACAATAATATGATTCTGATCAACAATTATACTTTAAGATAAAATTTGTTATTTTCATTAGGAGCCGGAATATGTTAAAGACATAAATGAATTTTTTTTCATAATTTGTATTTGAATGTTTGGTATGCCAAGAGTAAATGACATCAAATCTTAAATATAAATCATATGCGTCAAATTAAATCCTATAGAAAAATATCATGTCGGCATTAGTTCATAGAGACTTAACAGGAAAGATTAAAAAAAATATACAAGATCTCTACGAGTAGGTATTGTACAATTCAAAAACGCTATTGGTATTTCCTCATCGATATGATAAAGGTTTTTCATAAATAGGCATAGGGAGAGATCAGTTTGATTTTGACCAAGCTTCCAGGCTGACAGCAGAATGTAAAGACATCAACAGCAAAACGATATGCGCAGAGTTAAATAAGCTTTAAACCTCACTCTTGAATATAATTAATACTTGTAATATGGGCAATAATTTAGAATGAAAAGTTCTCCAATTCTCAAATGGAAGTAGAAAATTTTAATTTTAACCATTTTTTATCCTGCATTTTCAGTCACATATAGACTAGCAGTTTGTTTCATTTAGTGTTTTAATGGTAATCTGACTTAACGGTAAGCATAATTCAGATATCTAAATGTCTAATAATGATATAGACAGATATTTGTAAGGAATTTTAACAAATATTCACCTATAAATGTGTACCAAACAGAATATGTAGATGACTTTATGAGTTACTTGTATTCCCATTATGGCAGTAGGTAACAGTAATTATTTCATTGATAAGATGCCACTTTACATCTCAAACATACATTGTGGTATTTATTTAATTTTTTTGTTTTACACTGAGATGAAGGTACCTCCAGATTTATCTCTTTTTACTAATATTAAATTATTTTTCACTTCCGCTTGCTTGTTAGCATTATTTCTTTGTATTACTAGATTGCGTAATTAGCATCCATGTTAAAGGACAACTTATTTTTAAATAAAAATAAGTTTTCCTCAGAGATTGTGTTGCCTTACTCAACATGTAGACATTACACTATTTAGTCATTGAAAAAAGCCATTCCTTAAAGAGTATAAACAGTTGCATTCATTAATATCATAAAAGAGAATTGGAAAAGTACCATTGAAAAAAGACATTGGTCAAACATTTTCTTTATACAGACATGTATGCATTCAATTATCATGTGAATTTATGAGTGCGAATATGGCTTTAAGAAAGGATTATAAGATAGGAGTTAATTTTAGTATCTGGTGGAGGATAAAGAGAAGAGCTATAAAAATGGTGTGAGAGGACTCATGGAGGATTTGACATTTTTAAAACCATATTCAAGGTGTTATGTATTGGACTTGATGCCATAGTTATTGTACTTTTTTCAAGAGTTAGGTTTGCATTTTCTTAGGATGAACTCTATTATTATAAGGTGACAGTAATAGTCCCCAGTTTTTAGTTTTAATGTATACTTGAGGGAATAGTTATTAATTCTAAAAGTAGAGGGTATGGAGGTTTATGAAAAAACAAGGTGAACAATAACTGGAAGAGATCCATGTACTCAATTTATAATCAGGCTCATGGAGGATGTTTATATGTGAAACAAACAAAATCCGATCACTCAAAATCCCAGCCATCATACTCCTCATAGTTTATTTCCATGGGTCCTTGAGTAAGGAGTCTCTAAACACCACATTCCATCACTAATTCATGAGAAGTGAAGAAGAGTGAGGGTAAACAATAATAATTATACACAGATCTTCTTCAAGCTGTAGTGACAGATGCTGACACATCCAATTTTTGCGTCACTCCAGAAGATATCCACTTCAATTCACTTTCTTTCACACTGAGGCACAGGTTCCACTTCACACTCATTCACATGCATTCACATACACACACAGGCACACTTCCACAGTCATACATAAGGTGTACCACAGTCAGCCAAATATACACTCATGCACACATTCTCACATAGCCACACATTTGTGAAGAGTGCTGTCAGTCCCATGTCAAGGACTCCATGACTTATTTCAAATAGTTTTCCTCTTTCTGAACTTCCTATTTCATATTAAATATATATGGCAATAATAGTCCTTTAGTTAATTAATTCTCTTCATCCTTCATCTTTACCTCTTTTTTTAAAAAATTGAGAAACATGCACCACATTTGAACACTCATCTCCCTCTGGATCTTTTTTTACATATAATTCCTCACATTTTATCTAATGCTGCAGTCACTCATTCTTTCACTCAATGCCGTACACATGAAAATGTCTTCTTATGCATGAATTATGGCAATGAGTACTCGAGATACAAGAAACGGAAGCACTTAAAAATGGCACCCAAAAGGATGCTCCAAGTATGTATTGGATAGTTAAAGAGAGATAAAGAGAGAGAGATATATAGATTGATAGAAAGAGACAAGTTGAAAGAGAGGTGAAAAGAAAAGACAAAGACTAAGAGAATTAAGTTGAGAAACAAAAACATGGCTTGTGGAATATTTCTCATGAATACAAAGAAAATATCATTATGTCAGAAGAGGAAATATGGATCTTTTATTAGAGATGAACCCAACCCGTTTTTTACTGTATGTACATGTTTAGGTATATTTAGTATATGTAAACATTTATATATTTAAGGTTTCCTCTTTTCCCAACTAATATTTTTCTTTTATTCCAAACCTGTTGTGTGCATAATATCATTTTTTATTATTTAATTAAAGTAAGCAACAAACATGCCAACAACAACATTAACAACAACTGATTTTTTTCATGTAATATGCTCACTTTTGTTTCAGTATATAAACCCTTTGTGTACGTTTTTCATGTGTATCCTTTTTCTTCTTTTTATCTATATAATTTGTTATATTCATTCTCAAATTTTTAACAATATCATAATTTTTGGCGAAGAGATTGACTAAATATATTTTCATGTATAATTGATGTGTATATAAATATTCAGTGTGGTCAATTGAGCTTTGACTGCCCTCCACAGGAGTGCATCACCATTTATGAACCCATTTGGATGGCTCATTCTTTCTTTTGTTTTCACGTACATATCCCATTCTCCGAAATCAATCTTATGACCATTCACAAAAATCTCCCTCCAAAACTATCATTTCTATCTCATTTTTTTACTTCTTTATTAATCTCTCTTGACTTAGACTGTTATTTGTTTTTTTATTAAGCCTGGTGAATTCTTTGTGGCATAACTCAACACTCTTCCCTTCAAAGGAGAGAATTATTTTGGGGAATATTTTTTAAAAAATGTTGGAGAGCAGATAATTCAGTCTCCATTTCCTGGGATACCACAGGGGCAGCACCTTCATTCTTTATTTCAAATGCTACTTGTGGCGACACATGGTGGCTGCTGGTGTAACTTGCCCTTCAGTATTTCCAGCTAGACAGAAGTTGCAGAGGGCATCATTTTGGTTAATTTTACAAATGTGTGAATGAGGCTCTCACTTGTTTTTTCTCACTTGTCTTCCAAACCAATTAGAATCCTTCAATGACATCATACACTTCAAGGGTGGACATAATGACATAGAAGAACCAAAGGCTGAGGAGGAAGCAACTGGTAAATATTTTGATTCTGTAAGGTCCACCAAGCTCCCCACCAACTATATTGGACCGTCGGATTAGCAGAGTCAGGATGGCTAACACTGCTTCACTGCAGAATATTGTCACAGAGAAGGCAAGGCTGAAACAAGTGAAATTAATATTATATTATTGCAACTCTTATATTGTAGATGAATTTTATTATATACTAATGCACATATTTTATTTACAACAACTCTTTGTAAGCCAAACTGCTACCCTATTGAATGAAACATAATTGTGAGGAATACTTAAATAAGGATAAATACTTAATAACTTACTTTTTTCGCATATGAATACTTAGGTAAATAAGTTAGCCACCTAAGTGACCACATCATATTAAACTTTGTCTGCTTGTCTCCCTACAAAATGTTTTTTGGCAAATGAATTTTTTTCATTGCACTTTTTAATATACCAAAAAATAGCAAATGAACATATGAGGTGTGTTAAAAAAATAACAGGAATTTTTTTAATTTCGCAGCCTCTTTAATTCCGATTTACAATAATTGATTGAATTGACGAAAATGGTCATACGGTCATTAAGGAATACAACCTGGAAGTTATGCACTGTTTGCGTGAAGCAATCCGATGAAAACACCCAGACATGTGGCAGAACAACTCGTGGAAATTGCACCACCATAATGCTCCCGCTCACACCTCACTGCTTATTCGTGATTTTTTGTTAAAAAAACAAACTGTTATTTTGCCTCAGCCACCGTATTTGCCAGACATGGCCCCCTGTGACTTCTTTCTATTCCCAAATTTTAAGAGAACCATGAAATGACAGCGTTTTGCCACCATTGATGAGATAAAAACAGAACTGTTGAAGGAGCTGAACTCTATACCGAAAAGTGAGTTCCAGAAGTGCTTCCATGATTGGAAAAAACGCTGGCACAAGTAAATTATACCTAAGGGGGATTACGTTGAAAAGGACAAAATTGATGTTGATTATTAAATAAATATTCTTTAAGAAAAACGAAAATTCCCTTTATTTTTTTAACACATCTCTTATCAGTATCCTGCTTAGCATCCAGGCAAACATAGAGAAAGAGAGAAGTATTGAATCATGCTTTCATCTTTTCAAGTGTCCAAAAAATTTCCACCATATATAAACTATAAAACATACAAAAATATTAATTATGTAGTTGAAAAAATGTCTTCCAATTTTTAACTAAAAATATAAACTTCAGTGTACTTTTTTAAATGAATGCATATCATGAATAGTAAAAGGAAAACAAATACAAGGTTTACGAACAACTATTTGTAAACTCTTTATGTAACATAATCTTTTGAAATAGCCGAAGTGGTAGATGCAGGTAATAAATAGTATGTAGTTTCATGCATGATGTGAATTAGGTATGTGATGACAAACATATTTATATGGGCCATTTCAAATTTTCTTAACCAAATTCTATTCATTACTCAGGGAATCCTAAAAGCCCTTAAGGAATACATATTTAAAAAATGAAATTTCCAAGATGAGCTTTCTATCACTATGATATCAACTAAGTTTATACTTATGATATCACCAAAGTTTATATTTCAGTGATATCATTAGTTGATTTTAATAAGTGGCTACAAACAAATATGTTTTAAAATAATAAGTGACACCAGTATTACCTATAAGAGATAGTCAGTAGTGCTCATTATTAATAATGTGCTGGAAGGGAATGAAATGGCTAAAAAAAAGGGGAGAAAAAGCAAGCAATACTTAATAAAGAAACTTCAATGGTCTCTGCTCCACCTACACTGCACCCAACTGGCACCCATGATGGTTTATAGGTAGGATGGTATGGTAGGATGAATTAGTTCCTTAAAATACTACCTATTTCACATAATAATGACATGCAATGGGCTTCAATCAATTGCATAATTACAGATTTTACTTGGGGAAGAGTGAGGTAAAGTCTCAGAAAGTACATTTTAAGCATTTAGTCATTTCCTTCCATCCTTCTCAGTCTAGGTTTTTTCAGCAACACTAATAACCATCATATAGTTTGAATAGTCTTCTGCTACAGTCACAAAATAATATATTTTTAATGGATTTGTTGAAATATGCCTAAAATAAAATTCTAAGCAATGACATATTCACGTGGCCCATAGTAATAATAATATTTATCTCAAAGCCATTCAATATATTAAATGCATTCAGGAAACTTTTAGTTCACTACCCGCTTTATAGAAAATGTATGATGAATCAACTACAGATGTTCATTACGGCAGCTCAGGAGTGCACCTCAACAGTGGAGATCAGCTGTTGAGGTTCTAATGGAAAGTTCTTGGACTTCAGTACTTTTTTAGAACCACGTACATATACAACTTCGTTGTTTATACCTTTCATAACTATTTTATTTGCGTTTCAATACACTGCTTTTATATTTTAACTTTTAAAAATTGGCATTTATTATGGCAGAAAGTGGTACATGCAAATTATCACATTAGAAGTGACTTTGATGCTAAAAAAATAGAAGGGCTGCAATTAACCCCTCAAGCACAGAGGACATTTAATTAAGGTTCATCCCAGGGGCCTGAGGATATTTAAATGAAATGGCCTTTTTGGCATGCTATCGTTTTATAATTTAAATTCCAAGATCTTATATATCATGATTGTTGAAAATTTCTGTAAACCTGCGTAAAAAGTGACATTACTTTGAGGGATATGATGAATTCTAGCATTAATTAGAATTTCAACTATGATAAGAGGACACTGTAAGTCATTTAAGGTACTCAAATGTGCTGGCTTGCACTTGAGAGGATCGGAGCCTTGAGCATTATTATGCATTAATTTTTTAACAATTTTTTATCAAAATTTATTATTTTTTTTCCGTATTCTTATTGTGATATCTAAATGCAATGAATTAATTTTAGATTTTTAAATTTTAAAATTGGAGGTAGATTTGATGACATCCAGAGGCAGCAGATAAAGAATTTGGGGATCATATTAGTCCGACAAAAAAAATACAATTAATGGTGTTTATAATGCCATATTCACACACTTTTGTCAAGGTCATGCACCCTAATAAAGTTCCCAAGTGTGTTGCCTTATTAAAAGACTGCATGGGGCAACAGTTTTTAGGATGACAACTAAGGTATCCTGGGTGGGGACTAAGAGGAGGGGGTGAGGAATGTTGATTTGGGCCTTCCCTTATACCTGATCTATTTAGAGTGGGTGCATAACATCATTTCTCTTGATAAAAGTCCCATTTTTTTACAAAAAACTAAGGATGTCACTTAGGCCAGTTCACTGAAAGCAGGGGAAGAACATAGGATAAAAAGACAATGTACTACAGTCAATACCATGACCAGAGCAATGCATTTTGTGAGGAAAGTCAGCAAATGGTAGGAATGATGAAAGATAAAATGTATTTAACCTAAAACAAAAAGATCTATATTCAGCATATATATAGACACAGCAACATGTATGGACAGGAAGAATGGGAGGTTCTCTCCTTTAGCTAGGCCACATGAAATATGGGGGGTGAGATCATGTTAGCTGAAAGGTTGAAGATGAGGTGTATATTTGAACACTACAGTAAAATCAACAGCATCAAAAATAGTTCCCATGTACAAAATAATGGCTCTTCTAATGATGCCATTAATTACAGGCCCAAAGCTGCACAATTTCCTTTTCCGTGATGCTTGATAAAGTCATGCATGCAAAGCTCATAGCATACTTAGAAAGGCATGATCTACTTTCCACTTGCCAATATGGTTTCAGATGTGGATGATTTACCATACCTGCAATTTTTCAAGGTATCAATTCAATCCTATATTCCCTTGAATATGCAAGAAATGTTAGGGTTATTTTTTGACCTTACAAAAGCTTTCAACCATGTGCACTTAGAAGACAAACTTTGATGTTTATTCCTTTGTTTTCCTTGATATTATATATTTTTGTGTGTATTATAATATTCTATTTAACTATGACATAACTGGTGTGCTTTATACATTGCATTTATTTAATCCTTGTCTCTGGGCAAATAAAGAATAATTATAAATTAACATTCTATTCAAGGATTTTTCAATCTTCACTGTGTAAGGTAACATAGGGAGAGCCCTCTTTCATCGAATAATTTCTTCATGCATTTTTTAATTATTGATTAATTTCAATCAATATTAGATTGATAAAAGATATTGGATAAATATTGCCCTGGTTCACAATTGCAGATTTAATACACAATCTTGTTCAGCTATTTCATTGCATACAATATCCATCTCATGATGAATTTGTATTTTCAATAGTGAGTTTTGGCAAAGCTAAATGAAAAAACTATATCAGATGCATCAGTGGTGAAAGTGGTTTTTCAAGGAAATATATTATCTTGTTCAAGTCAACTTGGAGCCATTCCAATACATATTCAGAATAGCCATAGATAGTGGTTTAATATCTATACAGGGGTTAGCTGTAAAATTCTTACATCTACTTTGTGAATGAGCAACTGAAATGTATCCCAGTATGAGAGTTTACACATTTATTGGTGAGTAATATCTGGTTAAAATAATATGAAATCCTATGAAAGTACTATGATATGATGGGATAATACCATCAACCAAAGGCTGCAAAGTCCCAGAGGAATGCAGTGCAAAAGGAGTACAGGTGTAAACAACAGAAGTAGACACACCAGCATACATATCACTGCATACATGTCAAGAAATAAGTACCTTCATCGCTGTCCTTGATGTGAAAGGGAACAGAAAGCATTACATAATCATCATGAGGAGTAACTGATCACAGCTTCCCTAGTATCCATCATTTAGCATAGAGGATGGAACCCTATGGAATGTGACTTGAACTGAATGTGGAAATGCAAACAATGGGTCTGAGTATGTTAGAGATGAAAGAAATGGATCAGCAAGGTATAAAAATGAAATATTTGAACCAGCAACAAAAAATACTTTATACATACACATCAGACAATAAATTTGTGGATTTGTGATTGTTTAAAGCACAACATATATCGGGATAAACTTGACCTTATATTGATTACATTTGTTATTTTGTCTTATTGAGAGATCTTTTGATATTAATGCAGTCAGGAATAATTGCATGTGTGTTTCATTGGAACTTTGGACTTTGAACTTTTCAATGGAATGGAAATTCAAGCTTCATTTGCCACCTCAGGATGTGATTAACAAATTAGAACCATATTTTAAAGTTGAACTTATTACTTTCTATAAGGATGGTGAAAACTCTTATGATTTCCATCCCATGCATTTTGAATAGACAAAAAAATTCTCATCTATAGGTGCAGCAGTTTAAAAATTTTAATAATGAAAAATTACTACCAAATTTATAGGGTGCCACCCAAACACTGATAGCAGAAAAATTGCACAAGAGACGTGTTTGTGCACAGTGGGTTTTGAGACTTCTCATACTTGAACAACAGTAAGTTCATGTGCAGGGTTGTTCACAGTTGAAGTTCATGTTACAGAAAGATGAGGAGTTTCTTTCTAAGGTTATCATTGCAGATGAAATTTGGCTAAATAATTTTGATCCCGATAGCAAACAGCTACATGTGAAAATCTCCAGCATCACCAACACCAAATCAAGCCACAGTGGTGGTTTCTGCTGAGAAAGTTAAAATTATATCAATTTTTAATAGGTATTAAAGGAGTTGTTTATGAGCATGTAAATGGAGCATACCAAAGGGATGTACTGAAAATTCTCCAATGCCAAATCAATTGCAAAAGACAAATTCAAAGTATCAGGTTGGCACCAAAATAATGCATGGCCACATATCACAAATGTTGTTGCTGAATAACTCACAAAAGTCAATGTGAAGTGTGTTCCTCATCCTCCCTATAGTCCAAACCTAGCACAATGTGGCTTTTTCTGTTCCCCAATGTTAAGTAACACCTTCATGGAAAGTGTTTTTCATCATCTGAAGCAGTGGTGAAGGCTACTGAGGCAATTTTGAAAGACATATCAAAAAATGCTTTACAGCATGTCTTTGAAGACTGGAAAAAAGGCGAGACAAATGCATTGCATCCAATGTGGACTGCTTTGAGAAGGACCATCAAAGTTTGGAGGATGAGTAAAGGTTTTCTGTTAAAAAATTGTGTACATTCTTTATTTAAATTTCTTTGTAAATTTTATGGAAGAAGACATGTAATTAAGGAAAAGAAATTTAATATTTATCTTTTAGGTACTCATAAATGCAGGATAAATAAATTGATTGGATAAGTGGAGATAGAGTCTCAGGTGTAATGTTTTGGCAATCATTCATAGTGGTAAAGTTTGATGAAACCCACACTGAATTATGTTGCTTTGCAAGGAAACCATGTAACAATGGTGAGCTTGTAGGCTATAAGAATTAAAAGAAAGTGTGATCTCCAAAGCCAGCAGGAATATTATTAGAAACTTCTATATTGATATTTCAGTCATCAAAGGTGACCATTAATGGAGAAATTTGTGTAGGAAGGAATGATTCAGGAAGACTACAGAGGTGACAAACTGTCCAAAGTCAAGTGAGAGTAAAATCTTGCAGGGGGAATGAGGGATGACCGAAATATTGATACAGGAGTTTCTCATAAAAATAATATTCCTGTTGGCTTTGGGGATCACACCTTCTTGTAAATGAAACCATGTTCATGAAATATAAAGTATGCATGGAAATTTCAGCATTGACATTTCCTTTTGCCATATTCATTCACAGAGACAATGATATGGCAGAAGTTATGCATTTTCAACTATATATCTTAACTACTATTTGAAGCGTGAGAGGTAATAGCTGAGATCGTTCTATTAGCCAAACAAAATATTCATCACTTCATTGAAATTTATATTACTACCTACATTAAAATAAAATACTGAGGTAAAAAAGGGTGGCCAAAAGGCTGTCTTCTTGACATGCTCAGTATATACAACGATGGATGATGGCTTGGCTGGCTGCAAGTTAAAATGTTTCCTGAATATTTAGGAGGGCACAACATTCTCTCATGCAAAATATATATTATTAGAGTGCCCGAAATTTCCCTAACATCCAAGGGGACCCAAGATGGGTCATCACAAACTCTGAATAAAATGAAACATGCTGATTAATAACAAGATGAATATGATACACAATATTGTAGAAATAAAAATTATATTAATGCACAAGAATTTCAAAGTATTATGTGACTTACTTTCCAGGTTCAACAAGAAACTTCTCCCCTCGAAGAGCATGGTACACAGCGGCAATAGACCATGCGATCCCAATACCCATGAACACATTAACTGCATTGCTTCCGGTGACATTGCCCACGGATGCATCAGCATACTTATCTTGAACGGCAGCCACTTTACTTGCAAAAGTGTCTGTGTAGGAAAAGAATGAGCAATGAGCAGAAGGGAGATTGATTAATAACAGTTCAAGGTATATCTATGAAATTAAAATCCTGAAATGAAAGAGCAAAAAATGTACATAGAAAGCAAGTAGAGAGCAGAAGAAGAAAAAGAAATATGGAAGTACATAAGAAACATGAAAATGCAGAAATTATTGTACAATATAGAGGTGGCCTACCTTTTTCAAGACTGTAGATAGACTAGAATGAATGTATCAATGTAAGATAAATAACCACATTATGATGTGAAATTATGGCATGGTAAGTATAGAACAAGCTTCAATAAAGAACTTTTATAACTTTTCCCATTTATGTAGAGCAAACAATCCCACATCAAAGTTGAGAGGCGTATTTTTGAAGCAGATGGAATGGTTGCATAGAAATTGAATAGAGCAGTTGAATCAAAATCAGCTGGAGATTGGATGGTATGATTTCAAGGAGATGAGATGTATCAGTTGTATGGAAATGGATTGGAGATCACATGCACCATTTGCATGGAGATTGGATGATTCAGTTACAAATATATAAACCACAGATAAAGAAACCTTGGACTAAGAAACTTGAACTAATAATAAAAAGCCACACTACAAATTTAAAATACCTATTTGGGTAATCAAACCAAAACAAAAAGATAATGACGCATACGCATAAAATAATTGAACAACAGCAATCATGTCAAAATTCAAAAATGTTATCTTATGATAAATTTTTACATTGCCCTTTAATCTTGTATAAAATATATCACTGTGCTATACATGGAGAAGGTAAGTTGGGCTGAGAAGAAGACCATTCACAAAGATTTACATATTGCAGGAGAAGTGGGGACACAGAGAGGTAAAGGTGCATTGAAGGATGCAATAGAGGAAAGAATGTAAGGTGAGGAAGAGAAAAGGCATTTTGAATACCATGAGGGTAGGTCGGAAGCATATAAAACTAAAGATGGAAATAATTACAGATCACACAGACAGAAGATTACATGATATGTTATACATAATCATTGCTAGGAAGATAGATGTTATCATCCAAAACTTACTGTCTACAAGTAGATTACCAATAAATGAACTCTACAGTAATAAGGAATTTCCAAGTACTTAACATTTTACCCCTTTTGCACTAATTAAATGTAGTTATCTCCTTATTACTTGTTTGCAAAGTCCCAGAGGAGTATTTAAATATGTATTTTATTCCTGAATGGTATTATACAACTTGCATCCGTTGAATTCTGTCACCATGACTTTACAAGTATAATGCTCATAGACAATTGGATAAGGTGTGCTAATTCAGATCAAACTATGCATACAAGCATATTAATAAGTATGAGTTTATATGACTTGAATCAAATCAGGAGCTAAATACAACCAATCTCATTAGAATTTCATGGATGTGATTTCATACATTCATGTGATCTCAATAGAATGAGATGCATGCTATTTGAACTGATTTTTTTAATCTGACACTTCAGGTAGATTGACAACATATTTTTGCTGGATCATTAATTGGAAAAGGGGTGCAGAACAGGGTAAGTTAATTCAAGTGGCACATTTCATAGGTCCTCCGTTGATTATTTTTTTCAGAGGCAAAATTAGCTATTTCGATATTTTTTAAATTTGAAGTTTTATTATTATTTATGGTATGCCACATGGTGTTTCATATACTATTATTTATTAACCTATTCCTAATTCTTGATATTTTGTAAGTCTTACCGAATAACTCGACTTTTTATCTATCTTTAATTGTGTATTTATTGATTCTCTTTACAAACAAATTTTACAATCAATTTGACAGACTACAAACCAACCTTTCAATTTTTATTATAAAAAATTTTTTTATTGTATAATTTCATCAAAAACTTTAAACCAAATTATCTCATTAAATAAATTCAGTAGCTATTTCTCTGAACATGAAATAGTAAATTATTCAGTTATTCCTGAACACAATATAATTAGAGAATAAAGTCATCCATTGATTTTTCTACTTTATTAACTTTCCATTGATATTAGTTGCTCATACATATAGGGTTGTGGAATTTGTCAAATACATCACTCTTTGGTTGATCGTAGAATACTGAGCAGGTCTTTTACACTTATTAAGTGCTGATTACATTATGAAGTAGATTGTAAGATTACTATTATTTCTAAACATATAGTATCCCTTGAGGAAACATGGAGGGGATTTTACTCTTTTCCCCTCCCCTAATCCCATTTGTAAGACATTTAACTTTTAAGAGCCGAGTTTAAATTCCATCTCTAGGTCCTAGCTGCTGGATTTAAATTATTACGGTAATCAATATTTATCTGTGGAATGGCACATATATGGCCCATTCAGCACATAACCACATACTATGGGTGGGCCATATATGTGCGGCAGAAAAAGGTTAATATAGCAACATAACTTGGGAGAAAAAAATCACAACAGCATTAACCTCTATGGCTATTAACCTCAGGCTCTATCCCCTTGAAGATGAGCATGGGAACTCTGGTGACATTGCAAAAAGAAATTGCAATGTTCCCTCCGAATAGATAAGGATAGGTTGTGACCTCTATCTTCCCCGTGAAATGTACACATTGAAGATTTACCTCACACCGAGGGTTACTAACTGCTGAGGTGAAGTCTTTATCAAAATTGAAATGCATTCAGAATGAAGTAAGAGCCAGTATGAACCAAGAAAAATTGGAAATCACAAGGGGTTGATGATGTGTCATTGTGAAATGAATCAAGTGCCTGGTTGTATTTCTTATGTCATTTATTCCAAAATTCTTCCCAATGTTCAGAGAACTACTCCCAATAGCATTAATTGTGTCTCAAATGATGATTAATCATCATGTGCTGGACCATTGATTCGTTTAGGCTTCCACCTTTTCACCCTCAAATTTTAAACACACAACGCATAGGTCCAGAGCTTCTAGTGAGGGCTTAGGTGGTGGAATAGGGGTATGCTGAATGGAAATTTAAAATCCCATTCACCCTCTGAAGACTCTCCATTGATTCTTTTAAAAGTTATGCATAAATAAGGGGTTCATTTTATGAGTTGTTTCTGAATTATTTAGAGAGTTTCTGGTGGCTTAGCCTCGATGATGCACCTGGGGTCTTGATAGAGGATAATTGGGGTGAGATTTGGGTCCTTTATACTTGCAAGCATGTGTGTCACAAACCAGATTAGCTTATCTGACCTGTTATAGAAGAAAGAATTTTTTACAACTCAATATTCCCTGTTTCTGGATGAAGTTTCAAACCTCTGTATCAAACGGGGCAGAGAATGTAGTTCAATTGAGGTACTATTTATATTATTTTTCTAATGGAGGATGGTTCAACTATTGAGAGTTTATAATACTATAGTATTCTTCAACCTGCATTAATTCATACAGCAACCACCAAAATCTGGCTATTTAATGTAAATTGAGAAATTCTTGATGGGCAAATTTCATTCAAAATTTATTAAATGTAATTAAATAAAATTAATTATTTGAATAAAATAAAACTGTGAATTATAGTAATGTACTTCAATTATTGATTAATTTTGTAATGATATAACTTCATGAAAATGGAGAACAAGTCATGCTCAAGATAGTTCTATTGGGGATGTATCTGGCTCAATTATGGTAGTGGAAAAATATGAAGAGAAATTGGATAATCAAGTTAATTATATGTTTCAGAAATACCATGATCTTACCTGGTAAACTTGTTCCCAAAGCCACGAGTGTGATGGCAGTAACAGAATCTTTAATTCCAACAGTACAACCAAAGTGGGATGCTACATCACCTATGACTGCAGTAAGGACGCCTATCCATGTGATTGAGACACAGAAACAGAGCCATCCATTGAGGTGATCTATGAACAAAAGAATAAGAACAAATAAATTTCTGGTAACATACTACTGCTAACAGTTACATTATTTTCCAAAAGGAAATGACAAATGCTATGATATTATTATTTGGGCAACATGGAGGCCAAAGTATTTAATATAAAATACTTTGGTGTATCATGTTTCATGAATAATACATAGAAATTATTTGTATGAATCCTTAATTGACAAAGAATTAAATCACATAAAGATTGAGAAAATTATACAACACAGTGAGGTCTAAAAGAAGTCAACATTTATTTTTTTAGTACAATAAAATAAATTATTACTTAAATTTACAAATAATATTAATGCCAAATACAAAAAAAAAGATTTTCTACCTAAGAATAAGGAAAACATAACAGACAATTTACAGTTGAGCATGGAAGAGATTAAAATCTTTTACGAAAACATACGGTCACATCAGAATATTCATAATCACTCAGATATACATATGTACAAACACAGAAAGGCAGAGATGTATAAAAATTCCAAAGCAAAAAAAATAGATAATACCATGTGAAGAACTCTCATAAATTATTCAAAAAACACAACTGGAAAGCATCTGGTATTTACCATACACATAATATTTGAAACAAGAAATTCACGTTACTACATAGATATCTTATGGAACATATCAATGACATAATTCTGGAACCATAAAAATGCCACAGTTTCTTGCACAAGAGAAAACATAAATTAAACTTTGTAGTGCCAGCAGGCTGATCTATTGACCCTTGGGGTATGCACCAAAAATGTCACGGGCCGATCTATAGGTCATGTGCTTTTACAAGCCCATTATAAATTGTTTATATGTAAATAATATTAATATTTATCTAACAGTTAAGGTAGGGTTCTGATAGACACCCTCTACAATTACCCTTTCTTTATTTTCACATACATTCTTCTACCCTTCACACTATCCAACATGCTTAAACTCACCTTCCATTTACCTCTCTTACCCAACATTCTACACTCCATCTCATTCTTCAACAATCCATTGCTAATCGGTAAACCATGTATCCATCCACTTTTCCTGTCTTCTTTAAATATCTCCGAATAGCCTTCTATCCTCCCCTACCATTCCCAAAACTTCTTCATTCGTTTTCCTTTCTGTCCATTTC
>LYUA01000637.1:876342-892169 GCA_002093875.1 Calopteryx splendens
AAATACGAGGAAAATAATTTATACACACAGAGAAATCCATTACTTTAAAGTGTTAGTTTTTTTTAACTTCAGTATAGTAACTACAACCCATTAAATGTTTAGAAAAAGGCTACCGTTCTTAAGTGAGCCTACTTGTTCCGATGGACGTAAGACGATTAACAACAGCGAAACTTGAAAGGAGTTAACGGAGGAGGGAATGTGTCGCAACCTTCTTTGTGGAAATATCGGTCACCATATGGCAGGACTGACATCACTAAAGAGGGATATGCTTTTCACTCTGCCGTACTTAAGGAGACCCATTGGAAGAGAAGGATTAAGTGACCGGAAGACGGGAGCCTCGCACCGCAGCATCCAACTACTCAGAAAATACGCAAGTTTCACCATCCAACTATTTCAAGGTATGACAACGATGATCCCCAAAGTAGAGCCCTATTCAAATATTATTTATTGAATATCCTAGGTGCGGGGGCTTTCTGGGATGTAAGACTATAAATATAAGTACTTTACTGTCTAAGAGGTAGGTTTTGGACAATTTCTGAAAATTGTATCAAGTTATAGTGAATATTCGAAAAACTACTTGATATTACACACACGTTTTTCTCTATGCCGTTCCCGTTTCATTCGATCGTTTCGAAGTCCCCTCACTCCGTCCGAAATAGTCATTCATTTCCTCCCTCTTCCCTAATATTCCTCCTTCTATCACAGCCTTAAATACTCTGCTACCCATCAGTATTCCCTCCATCCAAGTTATATGCCTTATTCGAATTTCCCTCAAACTTCCCATCCTCACCATGCCCTTCGAAATACCCTCTCGTTTATTTTCTCTTCTATCCGCCTTATTCCTCGTTCATTCTCCACATCCATCCACTTCTCAAAACTTCCAACTTACCCTCATCCTCCCTTCGAGATGATCTGACTACGAAATCATGCAACGTTATTGCCTATGTTTAAGTATTCATTGGTCTTCTATTCACGCGTTCATTGAAAGGAGTCCGATCACTATTTACATTCATTTCGCAAATGCTTATATTTTTGGTTGATTCAATTTGAAACCGAAAGTTATATGCGTCTTCAGCTTTCCCCCGATGTAAACCTACACCCTTTTCTCCATTCGGTTTTTATTCAATAAATATATTAACTTCAAAAAGTAAAAAGTGTCCATGACAATTATTAAAATAGCTAATCATAGTAGATGAAAGATGAAGTAGTACTGTCGGAAAGAAGAGCCACTGTTTTCAGCAAGTTACTGAAGCCACTTACAACTGTATGGATAAGCTCGCTTATAGTTTACAATAGAACAGAGCTTTGAATAGTTATCACCCTCAGCTGCTTACAACAAATTACGCACAATATCTTTTGGCATGCCTAAACATTTCAACGAAAAACAGGCAAAGAACACCAATCAAATCTTGGCTGGCGGAATGATTTGGTTTCAAGAGTGAAATATCGAGCAAGTCGTCCAAATCGATGTCGTGCGGATTTCTAGACCGACTGCAGACGAAGATAATTTCCTTTCAATTAGGGAATCTCCTCACCGTAGAAGCGGCCAAGGTTTCCAAACAAGTTGGGAAGGGGATTGGGGTAAGCGAATCGGGTCAACCATGGAGGTGCGATTTAGCTCAACAGATGGAGTGGATGTTGCGGAAGGAAAGGGAGGTGATTAGTTTGGCGAAGAGACCAGCGGCGGCAGCAGCAGCGGCGGCGGCGGCAGCTTATTTTTTGAGGCGGATAGGGGATAACGAACGGGCGACAGCTCTTTAGCGTATTGAGGCGAGAAGCTAGAGGTTCGTGCAACAAGGTTGCAAATAAGGAAGTGGGATTCATGTCTCCCTTACAAACGTACGCGTTGACAAGGCATCATTATCCGGGAGCTTATAAGTGCACCCTTTAAATTAAACAGTAACCTGAATCCATCAAGTTTTTTCCCCTTGAATTCCACCCAATAGTTTACTTGGAGTGTGTTGAGTATAAAATTACTATTCTCACACTCACAGAGAATTACCACGGACCGAAGTGTCGACATTACCCACGATGCACCACGTAAGTAGCAACAACCATATGAATTAATTTAGATTCCTGAATTTAAACAAATAATAACTGATATAATGTAGATGTCATACATAAGAGGAAGGTGATTAATGAAAACAAAATAAAAGTACATATATGGCTTGAACATAGTGTATATTGAAAGAAAATATCATTGCGTAATAAAACTAAATAAGACTTCAGTCATCTTGGAATTATTTCTAAACTTGTAATAATTGCTCGGATTTATGAATGCATTTGAAACTGCTAAATTATCGCTAAAAGGTTACACATAAGCCTGTCAATTCAAGAGATAACGTGTATACAAGGGCTTAGTGCATTAACTGGCACTTTATGCCAAATTTAAGTTTACAATTATTTCGAATTAGACTTCAACAATGCATTAAATGCCTTTTTGAGACATCACTGGCTGAGATATCATTTCACAGTATATCCTGGATGCCTCTCAAAAGTCAACTTTGTGAAAATAACACTTTCCTATTGAAAAAACGATATTCTGCTTAAGTGCAGACTCAACGTTTGCGACGCTCGCAGACTTTTTACGGTTTGGGATGTTTGTGCGAAACTTTACATCATTTCCATCTGAAGGCATTCAATTACTTGCAGAGCTTAGAGACGCTGTCATTTCTATTCAATACACTCCATCTACTCAGCTAAATTCAAATGCTCTTGCAAACAATTCTCTCTCAACACTTCTATTTCAAAATCGTATTTTTAACACCCTAAGTGAGAAGTTTTCGGACGACTTATCATGTTTCGCCGTTGATTATAATTCTAATGAGTTTTTAACTATTAAATAAAGCCTCAAAAATGTTAAGCCCTCCCTGCACCCGCAGATTTTCGCTTAAGTGTACTAAAACGATTTTAGATGGATTTCTGTTTTACAAAAGTGAACGTACAAGCTTCCAGTCATAAGTTCTTTTGCCTTTATGTTTTGGAACGTACCTTTATAAGGGAAGAAGAATGCGGGATATCAGACGGAAACAGACAACATGGATCAAACATATAAGCACACAGTAAGACACTCTTGCGTTTATAGACACTCACGCACACACAGAGCAAGTAAAAAAAACACACATTCACCTTCAAACAATCATGGTTACACACTTAAATGAGTCTTCTTCAACAAAAGACAAACACCAGTTAGTGCACTAAATTCACTTCTAAGTACCAATTGACACAAACAGAGGGCAGCGTCGACGGATGTAGAGGTTTAATGAATCGTATCAAATTCCAAAGATGCAGCAATTACCGAGTCCTTTACCTTTCTCTCAAATTTTTTTGATTATCATATTTACAGATTTTAGATGTAACTTAAAGCTGTAAATACTCTACTGCACAGATTGTAAAACAAATAGTCAATATTTCGAAAAAAATCGTTTACATTCTCACTAACGCATTAATTAGTCCCATTAGTCACTTTGCCTTAAATAGCATGCATCAGTGTGAGAAAATAGAAATGCTGAACCACAATGATTAAAGTAACTAGCATTCTTGCATCATTAAGCGTTGTGCAGTACGACCGGTAGAAGAAGGATAATTTCGTAAAATTATTTTAGCTCATTAGAAATATCCAAATAGAAATATCTCGAGCAAGAAAATGCATTGCTATATGTGAATGATGAAATGGCAACAAATATATTCGAATTTTTGAGAATATATCCTAAATACCCTTTTTATATCCAAGAGTGCGTTTGAATACGCTTTGGGCTAGTAAACTTTATTTTTTTCTTGAAATAAGGAGTGAAAGAAAACAGTATTTCAGCATTACTATGGCGAGGCATTGACCCAGACAAGGTGGTCTTGTAGATTGGCCTTGCCAAGCAGTGGTTAACCTTTCACGCATGACCAAAAAGTGGAGAAATAAGCCAGAAAAGGTCTGATCTGAGGGACCAAAACATCACCTCATACAATTCAGAGGGCTTTATCTATTTTCTGATAAAGATTCCATTACAGAGAAATCTATTTGCATTTCATTTACCATCACGTTTAAGTCTATGAAATTGCTTTTTTAATATAGTATTGAGTATAATTTAAAACAGATTTGACAATTTTGACGTTTTGACAATACCCAAATTTATAAAACATCTTTCCATTACCACACTATGAGCTTTGACGAAGCTCATAGCGTGGTAATGGAAAGATATATATTATTCAATAGAATTGGAATAAAAGCAAAGGAGAAGAATCTGGCTGAAATGTCTCCACGGTCGTGATCGGCATCAAGTTTGTCTCTCCTCTTAAAGAAAAGGAATTTTTATGTCCAACTTCATCTGACAACTTAAATCTCAGACGAAATAGAGTTTTGACTTATGATCCAATAAATGTTTTACTCCTGCTACCGTGGAGTATTTAACGCAAAATGGTCTACCTTTTAGAAAGTAATGAAAGATTTACCCGAGGTGTTGTTATTAATCCATGGACGCTGCCCATATAAGCTCTCACATACTAACAGCAATGAAAGAGTCATAAAAAACTGCAGTGTTAGCTAAGATATTTTTCTAGGCATGTGAGTAAATTTTAGGGAATTTTGGGTGCGTTAACTTGTGACGGAGAGATCAGGATAGGAGGACTCTTTAGGGAGTGAACATCACTAAAGAGGCTAGGAGAGTGATATAAATAGATACTCTGAGAGTGCAATTACTGAACGAAACATTAAAAGGAGTAATTATCCAAAACAAAAAAACAAAATTTTGCCATTCTTTTCTTGGTCTGGTGAAAACAGGGCAGGTGGTGTTAGGAAGGATTTTATAAAAATACATTTCTTTGTCAAATGAAAAAGGTTTCAGTTGGGTGAGATAGCCCAAATAGGATATTTTCCAAGGACGGATTATTATTATTATGGACGGTGATAATTCATTTTGGGAATGGAGCATATGATGGACAGAGGCACTTACATCAAACCAGCCATGTTGGTCACGGATTCGTAGAAGTGGTCACGGCACGGTAAAGGCGTTGGCATTTTGGGGCATATTTTATGAGAAAAAGAGAAGGGAAGAAAGAGAGAGAGAGAGAAATAGAGAGAGAGAATCCGGGAGGAGGGAGAGGAGAGGTGGAAGAGGGAAAATGGGGATTTTAGGAACACGAGGAATTCATCGGTTTTATGTTTATTCGTGTGTCGTTGGATTTATGGATTTCGGGTATATTCATGGTTCAATTGGGGTAAGGAATTTGAGTATAAATTGGAGGAGAATTGTTCAACGAGAAGGTCGATCAAAGTTTTTTTTTTATTGCACAGTTTTCAGGCGATTTGAATCAAGTTGAGGAGTTGGGTCACGTATTCGCCGGTTGTAGGTAGAGATATTTTGGTCCCGGCGGTGCAATGAAGTTATACGGGAAAGTCGTAGAGGGTTTCCAAAAAGGTTTAGGAAAGGTGCAAGTTTTAAAACGAGGCCCGAACCGATTCATTTAGCGGCCAAAATGAATTTCATTTTTATTTTTTAAATTTTTATGAGATAAAAAAATGAATTTGATCATCAAAAAGACAAGATAAGATGGACCACACAAGTTCAAAAGGAAAAAAAGCAACCGTGGTCGGAGTTCACGTCAAAGATTTCAAGGAGAGAAATCCGTTAGAGTACAGGGGAATTCATTTGCAAAGACGGCGAGAAATTTAGAGAGCGTAGGAAAGGAGTGAGAAAAGATAGCAAAGAGGAGGAGTTAAGTTTGCCGTCGGGAGGATTGGAAGGACGAGGTAGTTTTTGGTAGGATTTTCGAAACGAGTGGGTGGTTTACAAAAATGTGCGAGGGAGGGAAGGGTCAAGGGCAGATAGGTTAGGGAGGGCGGGAGGGAAGAGAAAAAGAGAAAAAAAAATAAAAAAATACATAAATTTTTTGGGCTCGCAATTTTTCTTAGATAAAATATTTTTAAGAAGATAATTTTTTCCCATAAAAATTACACTGAATTGAATTCTAGTCATTTAATACCACGGATCTGAAATTTACATGCTAAGCGTTTAAGGATAAAATTTTTGTTAACAGATAATAAAAAACACATGATACATCTCCAATTGAATGGCACAAAAATCTGTCATATCACGAAAAAAAACTGTGAGGATTATTTTTACATTTTTAATTTTCATGAAAGAAACGTGAATGACCGAAAGAGCCATCCTGTGGCATTAATTTGATATCCAGTAACTCAGAATTGGAATTCTAATAACTGTTGACGTGAAGCTCTTACCATGAAAATGGTAATATGGCGATAAAGAATCTTAAATTTACCATTCCCTACGCTCCCAACCAAATAAGGATTACAGAGTTGCAAAAATATTATTTTTAAATATCCCTTATTTTTCATTTTGGTAAATATTCTGCAAAGAGTATTGGATATATTATATTTTCATGGCATTATCATAACAAGAGATATTAAAAAATAAGTTTTTTATTGCCCAAAAATGCATTTATTAAAATATTTGAAATCATAGTAATAATATATAGTGCCTCTTTCACTGAAACTCCTATTTTCACTACACCATTAAGTCTATTGATATTGACACACAAATTAAATTCAAAGAAGAATATTTAGAAAATGATACTCAAGATATATACCGTGACTATCACACATTTAAATTTACATAAGATTTCTAAAATAATCCATTCTTCTATAAAAAAATATTTTCCTAATTTTTTTGGAAATATATCTAAGGAAAGTCCGATCTAATATTTTTGGCCGAGGTTCAGGGACAAGGGGCAAGCTTACTAAGTCATTCATTCAATCATTGCAAAACACATTTAGGACAAGGAAGAGTGAATGTGGGTGGGAAGTTTTATTTTAACACCAACCATCTATTAATTAATGAATATGACCACGCAAAGCTTTGAGTGATTATGCCCACGGACAGATCTGAAGAATAAAAGCCTTTGTTTTTTTTAAGTTTTTATAAAGCCGTGGTATCACTCTCTACGTGTACACGGTAATACTATATTTAAGTGAGGACTCAGAAGCACTTAGTATAACACACACTATTTTAAGCTTTTCTGGTTTGTTAAAACTTCTATAAGCCTTATAATAGCAACACTTTTTCCTCTAGGCGTTATTTTGACAGAAAAAAGAATGAATAACATCTTATTACAAATCGCCAGTTTTCAACCGTGACACAAAAGTATCGCCGGTAAGTATTAATTTCTGACCTTTTGTAGTGAGAATTGTTAGGATTTAATAGGGAATTGTGCGACAAAGGAAAGATTTGGAGTACTTTAAGGAAACCATGGAGGTTTGGCATGGAGACGACATGGACTACCAGCAGACAGCTTCCTGGATTGCAAAAAACACTGCAAAAATGTCCAATTTGGATTAGCAAGGGCATTTTATTGGCCATACAAATATGAAAAATACCAATGTCACATAAATTTGAAATCATAAATACACAAATATGGTACACACAAGAGATATATAAAAGGGGGTGTTTGAAGCCAGCCAGCGTGAAAGTATATTTCCACATTAGCATTGCGTCATCAACAGAAGAAAGGGAGGGAGAACGAAGAGGTAGCATTTATTTCCATTAACATCTTACTTTTAGGTTAAACGGGGTACAAATACTATTTATTAAAAATTACGCATTTATAGGGGAAGCATTTATATCTGAAGGAGTGGGAATTTAATAGTTTGGGAGGAAAAAAATAACTATGGCATGAAATGGTAAATGAATATGCAAAAATTAATTTATTTGTCTTATATTGTGAGTTATTTATTGTAATGTTTTCTGTTTGGGGAATTTGTTGGGAAGATATTTTTTAACTTTAAAATTTGGATGGTCGCATTGATTAAGAATATAAAAATATGCATTTTTGGCCGACTCAAAAATTTGCTACGGCCATTTAAGTACAACAACATTCAAATAAAAAAAACGTTGAACATTTTTTTCAAACACTTCACTGTTTAGGGAGAGCTGGAAGAGAAATCACAAATTCATTTAATTCACCTCTCCAAGAGCGTGCCATTATTTTTTCCTCGCAGAATCGAGAAAACCAATCAAGTTTTGACAGACAAAAACGTGAAATTTTATAAAAGTACCACATATTATACATTTATCAAGTGAATATAAAAATATTTAATATTAATATCCAAGAACGAAATAGGAACAAAATTATTTAAACTCCGTCATTCGGATAATGTGCTTTTTTATATTTTACTCGCAGCATCGAAGTTTTAGTTACCCCGTATCATTAAGCAATATCAATTAGAATTTATTCATGACTTCAGGACGGAACACGTTAAAGAGACATGAGAAATTACTTAACGATTTAAAAACAATTCTTTAACCTTTAGATGGGCAGTTAAATAAAAGAAATAGGTCGTTTCCCATCATTAATGCCGGCTTGAGGGTTTAATTTTCAAAATAGTTAGAAGCCATTAAAATGATATACCACCACGCAAAATGGTTCCTTTAATCGGGGAGCGAATAGATTGTTCCGCAGTTGCTACAGGAATGCCCAGGGAAGGTATTCACGCGGAGAAATGCCGGAGAGCATTGGTGGATGGAACTCGATACGGCAGACGGCCGTTATAAGTTTTGACGGCACCAAGGACATGCAGGTAAAACCGGGCCTCCCCCTCGACTTATATATATATATATATATGTATATATAGCGAGTTTTATACAGCCATTGGACTTTTTTTCGTGATTGCATTAGGCAGAATGCAGTTGCAGGTCGATAAAAAAATTGCGAAACTCTTTTTCAGCACTTAAAATATTTATTTTTGCTCTCCGGATTTCCGATGGTTCATACACTCCTTGGATACCGATAAACCCTTCTTGGCTTGTCAGTTAGGTTCACCAGGGCCTCAACCGACAAAGTTGACAAAACACCCATGCCCGAGGCGGGGCTCGATCCCGCTATATTTGGCTTAGTAGGCGGGCGCGGGAGTAATCCAGCCGGGAAACCGATCATTTAAAAAAAGTTCTAATCAAGTAAGCATCGTTTAATATTTTAATGAATTTTGAAAACTATACCATCCAAATATTATTTCTACTATTAATACACACGTTTATTCACCTTTTTGGCAATAAAAATACATTTTAAAAGAGGAAGAAGAATTAATAGCAACTAAAATATGAGAATATTAGCGACTCTTTCTAACTCACCTCCCAGCATCTTTGGTTCCCCCAGCTGGACGTAAAATAATACATCCTTCTCGTAGCTGTCCTCCTCAAGTACGCACACCGATATGATTTTCCTAAAAAATAGAAGAAGAAGTCACAAACGATACTATATGCACGCGGTGTTACATGAAATTATGAGAAACCATTTTGCCTCTTGTTTGTTGATGAAACCTTTTTCACCTGTCATTAACGAAAGTTAATTATGGGCTTGATAATGTCTACCAGAGTGAACAATATGAGATTATTGCTCGATCGTGCTTCGGGACTTCATCAGGATTAGATGCGTTTGTAAACTGGCATTACTTTTCAATAGGTCTTCATGTAATGGAATACGTAAAACCTTCGCGTAAACAAGTAGTAAAAATGTATGGTTGCAGTACATAAATTATTAATTTTATCTTATATTATATTACCTACACATGAGAAGTGCAAATAAGTCTGAATGGCGGTTGTCATGCCTTTTGATGCATGTCTGCATCCTTGAGATTTGAAAATCGCAGAAATATATTTTTGCGAATTTATAAACCTGATTATTACTCTGAGCTGGTGCTAAATAAATAAAAAACTTGTCACCAACAAAAACATTTTCTGCGCTCTGGGTAGTCAACTATTTATTCATCAGTGTATGATATAATAATTTCAACTTAATTTTGCATACCATTATTTTAAGTTTAAAATGTCTTCCGTATTTCTTGTTCAAACTGTGGTTAAAAACGAGATTATAAGTCTCATAGTTCAAACATGCTTCTTTCTGGTTAGTCCAACTTAGTATTTTTTAAAATGCTCATTGTTAACTGTTATGTCATGTGGAGATTGGGGCTCGAACCTCACAGTCTTCGAGCAACGAAGTAATCCCGTACCAAAATTTCCCATATGCAAGGGCATAGGAGACAAAGACAACATTGTATTTTTATATCACACATTTTCCCATAACACCAATATTTAAAAAAATTCTTCCATGTGTGCCAAACGCTAATGTAAATTGACGACAAAAGAACGTGAAATAATATATCCTTCGTATAAATCTATGCAAACTTATATAAATAATAATACACCACATTTAAAAATGACATTTTACTTGCTCAATGTTCATCAATGGGTCCACCATTGAATTTCCATTAATTCGCGATAGCGATTTTTTTCCTCCAGTGAAACAATACAGGTATACTATACCTGTATTTTCTCCCATGTTTGATAAATATATTTTAAAGAACATTTACTAATAATTTATAGATTTGTATAAGTATTGCGTTAATATCGCCCATTTTTGAAAGGTATTTAAGATCATGATGATTAACAACCAAATTTATCTGTAAGCCGGAGTGAATTTTCACTTTTTCATTGCGGACTTGAATTCTTATACGTCCTGAATTTGCTCTTATTTCTCGTTACTCCGCGGACAATATGTCGTAACGAAATGTGTGTCAGAGGCGTAGAGAAAGTAAATGATATTTCTTTTTACTTGTTTTGGGCTAATAATTGATTACGCGCCAAGTATTTTGGAGCCATTTGGAAAAGGTATGGTCACATAGTTGGAAAAAGTCCAGAGAGGAAAGGAAAGGTAAAAAATATATATAAGTATATATATATATATTAAGAAGGCAAAATAGATTAAACTACATCATTGTAGGTTTTAGTTGGAAAGTGCTACAGATGGCTCAAATAACAAAATGAGTCAAGAGAAAAAGATAAATAATTATAAAATATATAAAAGAAATATTCCCATAATAACAAAGTAAAGAAATACCTTAATGTAACGTAAGAATTCTAATTTTTAATATTTATTAAGGCTTTTCAACAGAATATCTGTCCCAGGAAATACTGCAATAGTCATATTATTTTGTGAAAACATATACACACACAACACATTCCCGTGCCAGGAATACGTAGTGTTAACGATAGAAAGATAACAATTGACACCAATTTTTTGTCACAGGAGGTCGGCTGTATGTCGTCCCGCACTAATTACATAATTTGACGTAGTTCCGCATCAAGAACTGAATTTCACCATTTAAAACAGAATAATGCTTACTGTGACAGTTTTTGCAATTGATTTCTTAGTAACTATGTTGCCATTAACTGACAACTTTTTAAAAAGTCAAACTCAATACATTGCTTGTTCTGTGGCGGTTAAGGATACAAATAACTACGCTTTAAAGATAATCTGTGATGAATTAATCTAAAAATGGAAATCAGTCCCACAAGTGGAATTGAGTGCGATTATTTCACTGCATTTTAAATATTTACTCTTCCATGAAGGTGTGGTAGAAATACGCTTCAGAAAAAATGCCATTAAGTTATTATAAATGCTAAAACACACACCCCTAAGGAATAATACGCCGGAAAAAGAAACGGTTAACCTCATGCATGAAAGATATAATACGTATTTTATTTTTCAAGGCCCGAGGAATAAGAACGGGGCTGTCCTTGCCGAATCGTAGTCCATAATTTAGTCACGTGGAGGAGAGCTTTGCACGTGGACTATGGCCACCCAAAAATAACGCCTTTCATCGGAAGAAACCGAGCGATAAGACAGCTGCCGCAAGGGCAGATGGCAGGACTGAAATTAGGAATAAAAAAAACTACATGGCGATTTTTTCAATTTTTATTAATTTCTCCGAAGAAATGTGCCAACAAAGCCGGGACGCGCTCAAGTTAGGGGAAATTTTCTTTCCAAGCCACCTTCCTGTAGCTTCTTCACCGATTCCATTTCTAACCACCAACCTACCCTTTACTTTGGATTGGAATGGTTCTGGAACAATAATCTCCTTCCAATGAGTTTCCTTGCCAATCATTGCATGAATATTTTCAATAAACTCAACTCTTTCGTACCGTTACATCCAGTTTCCAGCATGAGCATAGTACCCAGCAGGTACTATGCTCATGTGGAAGCGGAAGAGGTCATTTCTCCACCAGACATGTATTGCCCACATTATACGTTCAAAAATATTGGAATTCATTTTTAAACCTATGCAAAGCATATACCTAATAGCAAGAGCGGGAGAAGAGGAAACTAATGTAATTAGGATTGATGAACGAGTAAGGAAAGAGTGCCGCCTTTCAACAGCTCTATTTAATGCGTATCCAGCCCACTTTATGGAAATAGCCATATGGAAAGCTATTAGAGAAGTAGTTGGAAGGATTTATTGGTGAAAATTGATCATTAAATACGTACATGACTAAGCGGTATAGGTAGATATGTAAGAAGAATTACAAGGTACAAGGGAAGCTATAAGGGTTGGTGCTGAAAAATTGTGTGAAGGTTAGCATCAACAAGGCGAAGGTGATGAGATTCAGCAAAGAGAAGGGTTATGTGGATGCTCTACTATTAGGATATTTTAGAATAGGTACAATCAGTAAATAATTGGGAAGTCACGGCCTGCGATGGAATATATACGAACGAAATTACTCAAAAATTCACCATCAGTAAGGGAGCCTTCAATAAGGTGAAGAGCAAAAATTATCCAGTTAACTAGAGGAAATCGTAATGTTTTATTTGGAGCGTGGTTCTGTACGGATTTGAAACTTGGGACTCTTTTAAGAATAAGGATTAAAGATATTCCGTCATTAAGTCGTGGGCGTGGAAGGAAAATAGAAAGAGTTAAATGGAATGACAGAATGAGTAATAATAAATTGAGAGGATGGCACACGGAGGACCTTCGGTGAATGTAATAGCAAAGATGAATGCTAATGGGTGTCTCACACCTGAGCCATGATCACATAATGAATGCAATAATAGAGGGGAATAACTGAGAGATGAAAGAAGGTGTGCAATGAAGAGAGGTAGAAGCTACCACCAAATGAAGGACAGAGAGGAGTGGAGAAAAGTGCTCAGCTGATGCCTGTTCTGAGACAGCTCCACCGCAAAAGAGAAGAGGAGTAACTGGGTTCACAAAAAGAGTCAAATGCTATAAGGTATTAAAGTTCAATCAGTACTCTAAGCTTAAGAGCTGTGAACAGTAGTTATAACAATGAAAGAGAGAAATGTATGCAGAGAAATTGCTAAAAATCAGATTAATTAATAAGCACAGTAAATTATTCTCAAGGTAACCTGGATAACAAATCTTCCTGTCTCTTATCGTGCGAGGAAAAAAAATTAAATTTTAGTCTATCTCCTTGAAAATATATATTTATTAATCAGGAAATAAAAATTCCCCAGGATAAATATGCCCAGGCCGGCGTTCATGACCGGAAAAGTAATGAGAGGAGAAATCATGGCTGCGTGTCACGACTGGATCGCTGGAGAGTCCCCATTGGAACGCCGCGGAACAAAAAAAACAACAATAATTTGCTTTCATTTCCCCAAAGAGATAGAACATGGGAAAAAACCGAGATATCAAACTTATTAATGGATCATTGGTGATACAGACGTGCATCAGACCCCCAGTTTAACCATTAAGTGGGTAACATGAGATTCCTGTCACACGAAAAATGGTCTGTGTCAAGGCCCCTTGCATTCTGCTCCATAGGTCAAAAAGGTCATCCACCCCTGATCTACAACACCTCCCACGCCGCAATGAGGGAAAAGTTGCCTCTCAGTTAAAATAATTAGCGTTAAATTGCTGACGCTGGCTTCACACCGCCAGCGCTTGCCTGCAGGCTGCGTGAGCGACTCTCACGTGATGAATAGATGTTGTGATGAATAATCACCTCAATTAAAGGAGTAATTAATTATTTAAATCGGGGACATTTGAAGTTACCAGAAGTTTCAGCAAATTATTCTATTTTACATGTTTTCCTTCGCTTAACCACACCGTCGCGCAATGATTTCGTCATTAACTCTCTGACCCACCTGTCTTTGTTAAATTTCTTCGAAATTAACCTTTAAAAAAATCGGCATACCTCCCAGCACCCCCTGTTTTAGCGGGTTGTTTTAGAGAAATATAAAGGAGAGAAACTTGGTGTCACGTTAGCATAAAATTAACGAAGAACACCAAAGCGCCTTACAGTTTAGCGTCCCATCCGACTGAAGGAATACCTAATGAGCATCATCTCCAAACGACACACAATTAGTGATAGGAGTTCAGGTAGGTACATACGCCTCCGACAGACATCAAACATTGGGTCTCGTCGTGAGAAGACAGTTGATAAACCCCATCCGAAATCCGAATCCCTTATGTAAAAGAATGGACATCACACTCGCTATAATTCTATTGGTAATGGTAACTATTCCACACACGGAGACCGCCCTCTAGTCACCGTTTTCACAGGTTTTTTGGCCCCCACCTTTTTCTTTTTATCCTGTTACTTGTTACTACTCTAGTATACGAAAATCATCACAGGTTTTCAGCCTGAGTATTAGTTTTGTTAGCCTTAAAATCCATCTAATTCCTTTTGTCAATCCTATCATTCCTTTATAACTTCTTGCGCAGACAATTTCCATTATTTGCCTATCGTAATTTGCTCTTAGCCTTTCTCAGTACCACTTTCCTCTAAAGATTATTTTCTTTACGGTTTTCAGTGAACTATTTACCCTAAGAATGCCACCAAATAGTTGTACTCTTCATCTTTTCATCATGTTCGATAAACTTTTCTCTCTTTTATTCTCATAAGGTCATTTTCATTATTCATAGTTTGGCGATTTTATTTTCACCAGTTTTTTTGTCATTTCCCTGGTAACGTTCATCTTAGAATTTTTCATTATTACTCTCATTAGTGCAATATGTTCCCTCTAAATGAAAGAAGTTGAAAAAATATAGATATTAATCAGAATTTGAATTCATCCCAAAGGATCCACCCTTCCACAAGATTAGCGCTTATTTTTAAACATTTTCCGTAATGAATAGAATTTCTCTCCGGTTTCGGTCTTCACCGCGTAGGTTGACATGGTTGACAACGGTTTCATTGTTTCCTAACTGAACCTTCTCCATGCATGTCTCATTTGCCAGTGCAGCAGACGAGTTTGTTAGGCTATATGATCCAGCTGTAGCTTCCAGTACAGAGATTCCTCCAATTCGCGGTTCTCTTTTGTTCTTGAGGATGAGCTAATGCAATTATTACATGGTTACTCTGATTGAATTAGTAGAGGGTATACCATTACAGAGGGTAAAAAATTTCCGTGGGAAAAGGCTGTGAATATTTTTAAAGACAAATCTATCAAAACAAAAGACACGGAGAGAAGTTGATGTGACTTTGAAAAAAGACAAGTCACTTGAAATAGAGATGAAGGAACAACTTAAAATCCTTCTCCTAGCATGCCCAGTATCGAACTAGCTACCGATACCGGTAATTAGTTTTGTTACCGCACCGGTAATTCCGGTGATAGTAAATGAGGTCGGAGCCGGTGCCGCCAGAGGTTTTACCGGTTTGTGTGTGAAAACGGTCGACAGGAAGGAATGCGCCGGACTGGCTGGCCGTGCAGTCGAAGCAATCGGCATCCTTTGCCGTTAGCTGCTCGTAAGAATAAATTGCGTAGGGCGCACGTCCACAGTTTGAGAACATTGCCCCAGATATATAAACGGGCTTACAGTAAAATCTGAGGTATAATATGGCCATGTGCTGGATGGGGAGGGGCTACCTCGGAATCTGAGAGAGGGATGGTTTCGATGAAAAGGAGAGAGGGGCTGGAGGGGAATCTGTGAAGTTTTGGGGGAAGGGAAGGAGGTCTCACGGAGAGAGGGGAAAGGAACGTAGGGTACAGGAGCAGGGGTGCTAAAAATAAGCCTCCCACTTCAC
>LYUA01000638.1:1330-16618 GCA_002093875.1 Calopteryx splendens
TTCATAAATTATTTTTCCCAAATTGCAACCGGGACTGATGAATGCACTTATTATTCGACGAATGTAACCCAGATAATATTAGTGATTAGTCTATTTTGATGCTTGATACTAGAATAATTTAAATTGAACTCTCATTAAATCTCACTCACCCCGTTATCCTCCCATTTTAAATAAACTACCAGCCTGTGCATTTTTCTACATCATGCATTGCTTTCTCCTCTTCCAAAGGCCACTCAAGTGACAAACTCTAATCGCCTAGATACTTCTAGTCGACAGTTCTCCACACCTTTCATTTCTCCCTCGGCATTCTCACCCCTCCCCCCACTCCATTAACCCCCCGTGCTTAACCCTCTCGCAAAAAAAAGCAAAGCGGTAACACATCTATTGGGCACGTTACCCACGTTTTAATTTGGCCTTACTAAATTTATGGGATTTTCTTTAGCAATAAGAACCCAATCTAAATTAAAGCTGTCTCCTGGAATTACGATGCTTCACTGTTTATCCCCTGCATAATACAATATTGATGGAAATAGGTGACGCTCGATAGCATGTTTACTAGTACTATTACGTCAGTAATCAAAAATAGATAATAAGTGGAAAGAACGCCTTTTATGATCAGTATACACTACTTATTATATCGAAGAATTAGCTTTAGAACCACACCATATGAATGGAGAAGACATTTTTTAATAGAATAACGGTAACAGACCCTGGAGATGATACCTTGAATTAATCATTTTCCCTTGCCGAATTTTAAATCACCAAAAACGTAAAACATAGTTACATAGGTATTTCAAATAATAACATCTAAATCGCACATCCCATTATTAATATTTGTACTAGTATTTAAACAATTCATAAAAAATAATCATACCTTTCCATAATTACACAATTTATGCCTTATTTCCTAATAATACCTGCCAAATTATGTTAATGTATTTTACCAAGAATTGTTTTGTAAATGATATTGTTTGCATAAAAATCACAAATAGGAACTTAGATAGTCTTAAAAATACCCAAATCTGGGTATCAATGCTGTTCATAGGTAGGGTTCTTTATGATTTTGAATGCTTTCGATTCTCGATACTTGTTGTTCAAGAGACTCAATTAGTGGTGATTTTCTTTCGATATTAATGCTCTTCAAATTTTTCATTATTTTCATTATTAAATTGATTTATATAATACTAATAAAAGAGTCATATTTAAGTTGCAGGATGATTTAGTTTCCATTTTGAAAAGAAAGGATAAAACAAGAGTATTTTTGGGATTCTCTGCCACAGAAACAGGAATCGCAATAATTATACCTATTATGCTTATTTAATTATTTATACCCTCTTTATCGAAATTGTCGGGATGATATTTCACAACTTGAAACAATCTGCAATGGTAATAAAAGGATTTATCGAAGTGCAATAACGCTTTGCATGTTATTGACATATTAATTTTTATATCAAGATAAGTTTTGGATTTTCAATGAAAATATTCACAAAGACTTTTTCTCTACAGTCCACGTCATCCTCCCAAGCATTTACACACTACGTGAACACTCTGCTAAATATTTCCTTCTTTGCCTCCTCACACATCCTTCACTCCTTAATGTATTCTAAAATAATCATACCTTTCCTCCCTCTTACGCGAATAACTGTATCTATAACGGTTCTAATCAACTTTCATATTTCTACTTCAAAGAGAGTGTTTCGGAACAACACACCAATAAATTAAAAATCAGTCTTCAAACATTCTTTCTTTACATTTTTTCTCAGGAGCCAGTTGATCGATATTTTCTTCCTTGTATATGCTACATTATCGAATACGGACGCAGAAAAAGATTTCGGCCTCAGTTCCCACGCTAAAAATGAAAAATATTATTTGAAAGAAATCCACCTTAATCTTATGACTGTAATTCCTCGAATGACCCGGAGAATGGAAGATTTGCATTTATACATGTTGCGGTGCCTGATTTTGATTTTTATATGGGTGGGTAATGAACGTCGCACAACGTTTTGGCACAAGATCCGATGTCCTTTCGACGAAAAAGTGCTCTCTATGGACCAAAAAAAAAGTTCATTGTGAGCATCTGGCAACCAAAGCGAGTCGCCAAGCCCGCATTTCCAATTTTACCCTACCCATTGTTGGATGGAAAATGGGCCTGCTGCCTAATCGCGGGGCACCAGGCTTGAGAAGCGCAGGTTGTGTTGAAGGAAGTGTTGCTGGGGGAAATGAAAGGGGCGCTTAGAGAGACGGAGAGAGAAAGGACTCTGTAGGGGCGTTGCGGAGAAGCAGCGATGGACGCTGAAAGGTGGTAAGGAAACCCATTTACTCATGAGGTCACAAACTCTATTGGTAGGTTGTATACATCCATTAGTGACGGTTGTTTTATTACACGGAGACTGATATTGTCACTTAGCACCATTCACAGCCCAATAAAATAATGCGTAATTAGGTACTTGAATAGGAGCTGAGCAATAGGATACTTTATTTATAAAATATCATCTTCATCATCAGTATTTCAGCTCTAAGATAGGTTGACAGCAACCCTCCATTCTTCCCTATTCATAGTAAATTCCCTATCGCCCAAGTAACTTTTCTGTTTTATGTTCTTACTTATTTGTTCTTCGTCCTTAAGGGATCTTCCCTTCAATTTTCTCTTCTACTATATTTCTAACTAATCCATTGTGCCTCAAGATTCATCCAATCTATCCTGTTCTTCTTTGCCGCAGAGTTCTCCGCATTGTATTTTCCTCTACTTCCTCTCCTTTACAAATGATTCCTTAAACGGAGCTATTCTGTGCTTGGTGTTGGTCAAGATTCTGACACCCAATTTTATTCATCTTCCGAGGTAGTTGAAGGATTCCATTTGATCTAGTTTCTTTCCTCAACTTGCGATATGTAATTAGTTTATCTCTTTCACATAATAGAATTTGAGCTTTTTTCTAGTTAATACTCACATTAGATACGTCCCTAAAGAATTAAATTCATATTGTTCAGAGGTGTTTGCAGTTTCTCTCACCTTTCTGCTACTACTGCAATGTGATCTGCTGACTGGAGTATTTTAATGTCTTCACGCATTACCATTCACCTTGATTCCTTTGATATCCATTTCTTCTGATTCTCTTATTGTCTCTTCCAGGTATATATGAAATAATGCTGCTGAGAGGTAGCTTTCTTTATAAAATATAAATAATAAATAAAATCCTCTAAAAAATCTAACACTAATTCTTCAGTTTTAGAAGAAGAAGAAGGTATCAATGAAATAAATATTTTTAAGGCTATTATATTCCGCCTAGAAAGATTTACTACTGAAGTTCGAAAAATTTAATCTGCATCTGCGTCTTATCCTACAATTTTCCACGAATATGTGGAACAGGAGTGAAAGGATGCATCTTTTATCACACTCTATTGACTGTAGTTAAACTTAAAGTAATAGTAAAACGAATGGCAGATGGCAATATGGTTTTTCGAGCACAAGGGCTGGAATGAAAAATGCATTTGCTAAAGATATTTTGATATAGTAGAGCATCATTTTTTATATAATACAACTTACGAGTGGTCAATATTTTTACAGCATAACAAATAAAAGATATGATTAAATCCAAAATGTACCTAAAAGAGTCATTTTTTAAAAGTAATGACAAGTCTACGTTGATATTCAAGCAATTAATAACTTCTAGAAGCAATCGGTTATGGGTTATTAGAAACCTTTTTCAAGTGCTGCTCCGTACGCCACGCTATAAGATATGTGATAAACTCTGCTTTTTCTGTCACTATAATATGTGAAAATAACCTTTCGAGGGAACTAGATATAATTGCTTCAAATGATTGGCAGTTCCTGCATACAAATCCATGCAAACTTAGTGAAAAAGTCTGATTTTTCCTCTTTCTCATATTTTATAAACTAAAGTTGTTCGAAAAGCTAACCCATACGTAGCATTAAACATATAATAAATATGATAAGGTATTACGGGAAAAATTAAAAGTTGGGGATTTTTGTCCACTAGTAATTCCAATTTAAAATTTTAATTCATTTAAACACAATGCATATTTCGCTATAATTGTTTCCATTGCTACAAGACGAATCAGTTATGCACAAAAATGTACACATAAACACCCATGGATTACTGTAAACTGATACCATTGCGCTATGTTTTAAGAAAAAATACTTTTTTACAATACTTTATTATATCATATTGTAATAACTTTCGAAATTCGATTAGTAGAACCAATGACAATGGTTTCACTAACTTCATGAGTGTTTATGGGAATTGGGTTCTTTGAAAATGTGTTAGCCTAGCCATAATTTCCGAACCTCATGCAACAAACCTACATATTTTGAGATAATATCCACGCAATGGCTACGTCAAATGGTCTGATAGATGAAAAACAAATTTTGATCAAACTTGAATGGGAAACTGGAAAAGGAAAACCATCATTGCAATATTATGTACTTTATTTTATAAAAAAATAATGTAACATTTTTACTCTGCCCCATGGAATGCATAAGAACTTGCGGCTCTAACTTCTATTATTTGAATAGAAATTAGCACACCTTTACATGCAGAGATGAAACGTAGCTGATGAGAGCAGCCGCATGGACGCTTTCATATCGTAGCGGAGCCACAGGTCGTTAAATTCGTGATAAAACAAAAGAGGAGAGGTTCAGTACTATAAACGGAGTTTCTGTTACGCGCCATGTCCAGTTTCAATGTCGCATGACTTGGTGGGTGACTTCTCTAGTACAAGACATCGTGAGAACAAATTCAACCCGTGAGTTCCCGACTCGGTCCTCCGAGAATCCAAATAAGAGGTTGTTGATGTGGAGAATGAAACGAGCGTGAAACGAACACTTCCGTGGCTGTGAACTTCGCCGATTTCAAAAACCAGTTAAATGAACGCCCGTGAAATGCTTATAACGTCGTTATTTTTGGACCCTCAGCACCTTTTATAAGTTTGTAACATAAGTTCTGAATTCCTGTGTAGATTCAAGAACTTCCAATGTTCAGCGACAACAAACTCTTGCGTAAAAAAACTTGGTTGAATAGATTGAGAAAATCATGAGGGAAAAAAGGCATGACATTTTCAAAGAGCTTTTAACGACCTGATTGTTTCAGTGGTTCTGGTTCTGAGTGGTCTTGCATCCTGTTTCCGAGGTTTTAGTGAGAGAAAAATATTGGTTATTCCAGCCATAACTCCTAGAACGGCAAAGAAAAAATTTTAATGGGAGGATTGGACGCGGAATTCATAACGGAACTTCCTGAAAAACTGGTGCCGCCTAGGATCAGGAGAAAGACGTAGTCGTAGTACGGCGAGGTGCCTATATTCAAGGGGGGGATTTCAGCTACACATATTGACTGAAATATGCTGTAAACCTAAATTCACCAATTCGCCGAAATCCGGTTGTTCCATTTATTGAATTGTGTGGAATTACGAAGTGCACTTCAGTCATTAAATTGCATTTTTGGCTCTTTGAACCTAAAACAATGGAAAGTCAGGTTCTTCTTTAAGCAAAATTCACTTACAAGAACTTTGATATGCATTGTTCATTCCGATCAGCCATTTGGAGGACCAGTCAACTCTTTCTTCCATCTTCCTTGTCCGGTAAATGCTGGGGGTAGTTAAGATTTTTCTTCTTTGCCTTCCACTGTCAATATGTTGGCCAACTTACCTCTCCTTGCTAATATTTCTTCATTTTTGTTTCATTCTTGAGTAATAGTTATCCGGGACTATACTTAATCCACAACGGTACAGTAAAATATCTACAGTGAATACTTTTCTGCCAAACTTGACGTGACATCTCTGGTGACTTTCTTAACCCTTTGATGATGATGAAAAATTTAACTTCTTATTTGGTAAGTACAATTGAAGAGGGTAAGTTAATTGTTTTAATTTCTCTCACTCAGAAAATTCTTAGTGAATTACCGCCAAAGGGCGGAATTCGAGTGGTAATGGAGTGATCTCCCGCTTTGTCTCCCCCACTCCCAGCCGGAACGACGCGAACGAAATAAACAGCGCCTATGGACGCCATGCTGCGATGTGAGGTGAGAGGCATGGCGGGCAAGGGACAGGAGGAAGTGGGATGGGAGCGAGAGAGTGGAAAGAACGGCGGGAAATGGGAGTGCGGGGGGGGAGTGAAGGAGGTGCTCCATCACGACTAACGCAAACCGTTTCCATGGAGATCGCGGTCCCCACGTCACTAGTGTATGAGCCGGGAAGACGGGGGTGTTGGCCAGAGATGCTGGGAGGGAGGATAAAACGAAAGGGAAAACGGGGAGGTTTTTCTGTGCTTCTCCCCCATCTCGAATCCAGTAATTAAAATCACTGGAACTAGAGGCGATTCTCACGCCTGGCGAGACCAAGGACACTGAGAGAAAACTTTTATCAGCACCGAAGAGGAAAGCTGGTGGCCGCTCTATATCAATTCGTATTTTCGGCTTTCGGGTCACGGATTCGGGTTTTCGATGAACGGGCCGTGGAGTGGAAACCGACCCACTGGCACGCGGGAAATAAAATTGAAAAGGTCGCAGTGATATCACAAGTTGCAAATGGTGATATATCGGCTGACCATCGAAATCAAAAGAGAAAAGCCGTTATCGCAACCACTATCTGCGACCACATCTCCCGAGGACATTGGGGACTCAACAACACATTAAATAAAGATAACTAAAAAAAATCACTGTCGCAGAAAATGATAAAGCTATATCATATTTCATTATATAAATAATTTTGAACAACTTGCACAGCAAAATTAAATGCCTAGAGGATTTGTTCCGCAAAAAATTCTATCCGTAATAGTCCACTTATAATAAACACCAAGGAGGATCATAAATATTAGATGCACACCTTCAATTGATCGCAAGAAGTTGGAAAACTTTTTTGTTTATTTGAATTCATTCACTTTGACTTGCTAATGACCATTTATTTGTAATTATTCTTTTAATAATGATTGAATAATTGCCATATTTCCAAATTTTTCTAACCAATCAAATGTCACCCTAACTTTAATTTGATATTTGTTACTCCAACATCAATTACTGCAATGGTGATGATGGTATTAAGGAAACGAAATGTAAATATACACAAGATAATATGTAAAAACATTGATATGCGGGCTGAATTAATGAAAATTATTTAAATATACTTCTCTTGTGTTTGTGAGTGAAAATATGTAACTACGTTATTGCTACAAGTACTCAATATGTAAAGCATCCGAGACGCAAAATAAAGTTTGTCTTAAAATGTAAAATGCACGTCGCTAAAAATTAAATTTATAATTGTCAGCACAATTGCAGCACGCAATAATTCAAAAGTCACATCATTCCTGATAAAGCTTCAAAGCTTCTTGGAAAATAAAATAATTATAAAAAACCTCACAGAAAAAAATGCGAACTACAGGTATAAAATAGGCTTATAAAATCACAGAAAAGTTTGTAACACATATTCCGCATACGTTTTTGGAATTCTCAAGGGCATATAAGGGCAGTGATCTACTTTGTTCATAAATACATGAGAATATCTCGGAGACAGACACATCCTTCAAGTATAAACGTGTGCACAATGGAATTATCCGTTTTCAAAAGATAAGACTAACAAAAACGCATTCCACGCTTATTTGGAATGAAATATGTTTCGACTTGACTTCGCGGAACTTGATACAAAATTTTTTTTACCGCAGATGTTAGAAATCCAAGCGTATCAAACTGAAAATAACTCTCTCTCGTGACAGATGGCTTGTGGGTAGGAAGGAAGAGGATGATCAATAGAAATACAAAAAGAAAACTAAACTTAGAGATTAAGCAAGTTATACTAGAAAAGTCGACTTTAAGGCTTAAACTAGGTATTAAGAAGGTTTTAGTTAGTTCCAAAATGGTCGAAAGTTATAAAAATAAAGACTATCAGGGAATGTGAGAAAGTTGGACAGCTGGGTTAAAATTCGTGGCCAGATATGTTTAGTTAAGGATTGGAACATGTACATAAGCAATTTACGATTAAGGATTCGCGGTTGTTATCAACCAAAGAAAGAGGCATGCAGCGAAAATAAATGGATTAAGCGTGAAAACGATATATTTATCTAGTGTTATCGGGAAAAGTGAAAACTTTACCCTTTCAAGAGGGAAACTGTTATGAATTAATTTTTTTATCGACATTCTTCAACGGTGAATGAATAGGGGTAAGTGTCGATTTCTGATGTGATACCGAGCTAAAATTCCATTGCCTTTCATTCCCTGCTATTCCTCAAAGACTAATTTAAAAATTTAACAAAGGGTAATTAGCGCAATTGTACGGAAATTTAGTTCACCAGATTTTTCTCCAATAATGAAGACTACTTTTCACATATAATACGACTTATGTTCCCTTGGTACTTATAAGTCAACGAGTGTTGAATTTAGAGATGTTTGCGGTAGATTTTCCATTGCATTTAGATTTCACGTAGTTAACAAACGTTGGCAGAAAGCTCGAAGGTCTGAGAACGAATTAACGATGAATTATGAAATACGTAGCGTACATTGAATCATGTGTTTTGTTGGAAAAGTCTTGTCACATAGTTTTTAAGCCAGTACGGGAGAACTGTACTATTAACAGCTCAAAGATTGTATTAGTGGGGAATGTGGCGAGTTACTTCTTCAGAAAAATGAGTACTTACTGATTCCATAAAGTCATAAGATTAGTTTTAGAAACATATTCTACGGAAAAACTGAATACATTAAAATCAAACTAAATATTTTGGTGGGAATGAGCCACGTTATTTACTTCATACTAGTACATTGTTAGCTACGGGTATTTCTGATACGGATATATCAAAACAAGCATGCCTATGTAGCGTTCTTGTAACTCTGCACGAAAGTATTCTAATATTAAATCATTATTAACCGTACGATGATAGTGTATTCTAGATAATTTAAAAAATCTCCAGCCATACTTAAAGTTAAAATAAATTACATGAATATTTAAAACCTATATGAAGAACTCTTTATTTATTTCCTCGGCTTATTTAAAAATTTTCCACTCACTTCTTATCAACATAAGGAAAAATTAAGAATGAGGAAAAAGGTAGAAAGCCTTATGTAATAAAAAAAGTTAGGATCCTTTACTTGCTAGCACGTTGCCTTACGTGTTGGGGATACATGACACATATCGTTGAGAACATCGTATTTTCTTTACACTGGAAAAGCCGTTTGAAAAAAATGAAGGCAAGTACAAATTTCAAAGTTATCAGGAAAAATACCTGTTGTAATTAGATCCTTCCACCAAAATTACTAATTTGAAGTTTATTTGAAACTATCGAATATATAATGTTTGATATTTTGTGCCATGGTAGATGAGGATCAGATTTGGATAAATAGTTTAACGTTCGCAGAGCAAACGCAGGGAAATTAAGGCACAAACAAGGTTTTCCGTGTGTTTTTCCGTATAATTTATAGAGAGACAGATTTACAACCTGCGGCAGTGCGTAAGTGTCTGATGACGTTATCGTCAAAGAAGATAACTATTTGAAAAGACAAGTAAATGGTGCAGTTTATCTAGGGGTTGATAATACTTTTACTGATTCCATTTCCATTTTGTGACATGAAAACCGATTTTCTGCTACTTGTAAATTGTAATTATTGCCGCCTGCATATCAGCTATTTCAACACTTCCAGTTGCGGTAACTGTCACCGTATTACCTGAGATATTAACTGAGAATTATCACCTTACATATGGTAAAACTGGACGTTTTATGAATGCAGTATGTGGGAATGCCAAATGGAAAGTATTCGAATAAAAAAGTTTAGAGGCACTATTTTGCGTTGATAAGACCTCATCATGGATACCCTTTGAGCATTTGGGATCCTACGCAGAAGAATCTAATTTCGGAATTGAATAGAAGACAAGAGGAAAGCTGATGAATCGTTATGAACGAACGGAGAGAACCAGATTGTAATTGGATAGCCATGGGTAGGGTTTGGGATAAGCAGAAAGACTTAAAGGCTCTTAGAGGGATACCAATCATTCGACTTTAACGATGAAACGGAGGGTGGATGATCCTAGGTGCACACATGTTGGCAGGCATGAGCTCGGGGAGAAATTGAGAGGGATTTAATACCGAACAGATCGATAACTACCAAGAATACTTATTCCTTCTCACAATTCGTGACCCCAGAAGTAGGAAAACACGTACGAAAATTTGAATATTACTTCCCGAAATTGAAGTGATGCTTGTTGCCAATGATTCTCAATTACACTGATCACTACCCCCGTTACACAGCTGCTTGTAGGGTAAGATATAGACGTGGATGCACCTCCGGTGAAATATGTATGGAATATTCATTGCTCTAGCTTACTTAAATTAACCTTTATTTCGTTCCTAATAGCCTTATAAAATTTTCAGGTTAATTCACATAGGTGTCGCAGGTGGTATCGCCGACTTCGTTCCCTATGTTTAAACGGAGAGTATATCAGACTCTCGTCTATTTTTCTTACGTGTACTGTGTAGTCACGCAATGGCTATTAAACAGGTTTACACTGCGGAGCGTACTCAACCCCGGAGCACTCGAAGTTCAGCTACCAACACCGACGACGTTCTCTCTCTGCTAGGAGCGAAGAAAATTCTCTTTCGCATTCTCCGTGCTAACGACGTCACCGACCGTAACCACAGCTCACCAAGCATAAAATCCTTAATTGGGGCCAATGAGAATTTCCGCTGAAAATTTTACCACGACACAGGCATTGGGAACTAGAGGAAGGCCAAAGGAGAACCGTGTGCGGTTACTAACAATGCCGTGTATTATATATACAAAGTTTCCCATATTACCACCCATAGATATTTTTTTCATTCTTAACATGTCTATTTAACAAAAAAATCAGTGTGACTCTAGAATTACGTATAAAGGTCACTTTTTTAAAACTAATTATTTGATTTTAGTCTAATTATGTGATTCACACCAGATCAAACCAACTTTCGAATTGATTACTTTGGTTTTGTTTGGTGATTTAGATTCGGTGATGGATAGAAATAAGACTACGAATGCCACGTGCTGCACACTTTACATGGTTCTGTGTTCAATGTTATTCCATTGCCATGCCATGGTAGGAACCAATTTTAAAAACTGATTCTTACTTTCCATGAAGAAATGTTGGCATTAGGCTTTGGCGCTTCAAATGACTTCCCATCTATTTTGTAAAGCGTGAAATTTAGTTGAAATTAGGTGTAGGAAGAACAAATAATGGATTTTTTGTTTAAGGTTTCGAAATAAAATAAATAATCCTTTCATGTATGATATTTATAATCAAGTGAAGGATGCAAAACGAAGGCTAATAAAATTCCTTTGGTTTGATTCAATTACCATGCACTCGCCACCCTCGTCGCTCCGTCGAAAAGATGAACTAGGCGGTATAAAAAATGATGAAAGTCAAATCTATTCCTTTTATCACATATTTGGACAAATGTTATTTCTCATCTATAAAATTTAAAAGAATTACTAGGCATTTACAATTCTTAGCCCAGCTAACTGGCTGAGGTATTATTTGTAATTACCATAGGATTCTATCGGCAGACGGAAGAATTTGCGCTGTCAGGAGGGAAATGAGGACGGCGAAGGATTTCAGGGGTAAAGAGTAGCCCGACATCGCATAGGTAATGAACGAAGGTGAGAACTCCGCCGCCGCCCCACACGCAGGTACTCCGCGAGGGAATCCAGGGTACCAGATCCCTCAACACTAGTCATAACAAAAGAGGTGAAGAAATAGAGGGGGAGGACAAGGGGCAGCTGGTGGGCCATAAACGGGGCGTGAGGCAGGGAAGGGAAATAGGAAAGGGTATAAAATACCGTCGTCAGGGAAACGAGTGATATAAGGCAAGGGACGGGAAGGTGAGGACAAAGGGAGGGGTCGACCCTCCCACCCATTTTTCTAAAGGGCGCACAATACGAATAACTGAAGACCTGGTAGAGGCATCGTAACATCCCTCACTCTTTGCCGAACTGAAAACCAACCATTCAGCTTATTTAGCTCAAACACTGAATAAAGCGGTTTCTTGCGCTAAGCTTGTACCCAAGTAGGTACTACTCAATAAGAAATACTCAATACTAATTGTTTTATTCAACATCTACCGCATGAAAAAAAGTAATTCAACGCGGCTTCATCAGTTGGCCAAGTATTTTATATAAAATTCAATTAAGCATCCACGTTTAAGCTACAGTAACACAGCAAATTGCTATCTGACTACGTTAAGTATTCTCGCGCACTATACACATCATGCTTATAACGTGGGGAGTTGCAAAGTAATTCACTAATGTTCATGTATGTCAACATATCGCGATTGAAACATTTTATTAGATAACCGTCGTTTCACCCAATGCTTTATTAATTTGATTATATTCGGTTAAATGCCTTATAGCTAAAACTGCTTAATGTCTACTAGATTTTTGAGTCTTCTCACACAGTGGGCGAAGCCAATGCAATGATTCCCAAGACATGATAGTTAATGCATAAAAATAAATTCTTGAAATTTTGAGTATTCAACCGCTTCTAAGTTATTTGATTCACCTTAAGTTTCAAGGGTCCGTCCGTTATTCATTAGGCCATTCATTCCTAAGGAAATAACCAATATCCAATAACTTTTAGCCAATAACCTTTTTGACTCTTAGAAAAACTCGGATCTTCTCATTAAAACATGATAACAAGGCTATATACAGCTTTAAATTGTAACCACAGAAAACATTTTATGAATTTTATAATATCATCATTTTATGACTCCCAAACATACGTTTTACTGGTCGCTGGTGATGGTATATAGTAGACCATACGCATAAAGGGCCGAATTTGGTGTTAGTGACATAAACATGAAGATGAGCCTAATTTAAGTATTCACCTAGAGTATGACCATCTCGAGAGAACACATTTTGGAAGGAGTTAAGAATCAAAATTATACTGAAATATTCAATACGAAAATAATATCTCATGACATTGATAATGGAGTCAGCAAACACTTTACAGAGATATATAGTTTAGGTGCAAGGAAAAAGTTTGAATAGGAGATTAAAAGAACGCTGTTCGTATGGTGCTCGAAAATATATATTCAATTAATTATTCCCAAAAAAACTACTCTCAGCGCAACGTTTAGTAAAAATATTTGTAGTACAGCGTTTATTAAAATAATCAGCGAAATTATCAACCGATACGAAGCGTATCAAAAGTCACAGTAATCAACCCGAAGGTCGGTTTCGTAGGTGAGCGTAGAGCTCACCCAGTACTAAGCCAAACTGCGTGTAATATTCGCACATCAGGGTAGGAGGGTCAGTTCCTTTCCTTGTACCGAATGTGATTTCCCAGGATGACCTAGTACCCGAAAAATGATACACAGCTTGGGTGAAGCTGAGGGTGCCCAGAATAGGTCGTCACCAGGAATCGAACCTGAGCCCTTCGGTCAGGAACTCAACACTCTATCAACTGGACTATCACGCCCTTCTCGAAGTGTATATTGAGCTCATTTTTAACTTTTGATAGCACCGTTTGAAACTAACATTAACTACACTAATAGGAAAATAGGTTAAAGATAAAAATATGTAACTAGCACATTGAGTCATAGGGATTAATGCATAATGTTAGAATTTATAAACTTATAAATGCGAATTTCCTCAGTGTAAAACACGAAACTCGGGAGCCAGCTAGTAAAGGCTGCCGCAAATATAGAAACATTTCTGTCAACCAAGAAGATACTCGCAAATTTTACAACTTCAAAAGACGTAACTGAGCATAAATAATGAGATTTCCTTAATAATTGATTAACTCTCCACTTTATCTACCGCAGAAGCTCTATGTGACAGATACATTGGCGCAACAACTGAATATATATTAAGCGGCAGAGAGCGTAACGAGGCGTCTAAACGCAATCTCTACCACATTTGCGATGCTACCAGCAGTGTTTAGAGTTCCGATGAAATTGTCATGGGTCTCGCCTTTAAAGTGGCATCCCGGAAGCCAAAAACGTCACGTTTGAAAGCAAAAAAGAGTTTTGTAATTCGATTCAAATATTAAAAAAGGAAACGATGCGTAACACAGTAGTCGTGCAATGAAATTTTCTATCAAAATGGATTACACACTTTTTTGGTAATGACTATTTTTTATTTTGACAAATATATTTAACGGATGACAAGAAACAATGACATATGCTGACATTTATTATTTAATATTGGGAAATTCAAATTATCCGTTGAAATTGGCATTGACCTATAAGGGTAACAAATACATTTTATCGCCGACGTACTGGTAATGGTCTTTTGCTCCTAAATAAATTCTATTATTTCCTGATTTTTGTAGGTAAATTGATAAAACGCATTGATAAAAAATTTAATCACTTTTAAATATGCATTTTAGATATTTAGAATTTAGAAATACTCGCTATAATAGTATAAAATTAGAATAACACTGTTAAATATTTCCTTCTGTGCTTCTTTGACGGAATGAAAATATTTACCCGTCAAAATCATGTTAATTATAAGCTTTCACAAGTACGAAGTTGGCTTCCTGTAAAACGGGAGACTCGAACTGGATGAGAATTTAGCAATTACAGCAAAAGGCCTCCTTCGAAAGCAATCTCTTTCTTCTGGTGCAAGACTCTTCCTCGGAGCCCATTGGAACACAAGTACCATTTCCTAGACCGAATCAACGCGGCGCAATGGGCGACGTGAGGTGAGACGGGAAGGGGAAATGGCGTTTTGGCCATGGTGGAAGGACAACCGACTTTATATTTAGACGCGGAGACATCCCCTCTTTCCTCTCGTCCAGTGACCGTCTAGACTTGCACGACTCCCCTTGAGCGTTCTCTCTACTGTTTCCGAAGGAAGGAAATGCGTGCCAGCTCAATATTAATCATCATCACACGCCATCAAATCCTAGGATATGGAGCCCTCCAATTTATTCTGTTTTATTCCAATCCCTTCCTTCATAGTTACCTACGCTGGTGTCTTCCGTCACTTTCCTCTCGTGATTCATCTCTGGGCTATTAGTTCTTGCATGTAGTAGGCTGGGTTATAGTTCTTGCATTATGCGATCCCTTATTTAACAGCCATCAGTTTATTTTCTGTGCCTCAAATTACGCCCCATCAGTTTTCACCTTCCTTTGTTAATGTCTTCCGCGGAGTTTCTCAGTCTATCCCTTTTAATTTCAAAATTATACAGCACCATATTATTTCCCCCATTCTAAATTACTTCATCACTTTTTTCTAACGCTTACGTCGCAATGCCTGAGCAAAAGCCATTAATAATACTTCGGGAAAAGAGTTGATAGGGCGGTGGACCTATATTCCTTTATTT
>LYUA01000638.1:106604-121432 GCA_002093875.1 Calopteryx splendens
TTTTCAAGACGCTTACTGCACATTTGTTTGAAGTAATTATTATTCCAGGATATACAAATAAAAATACTACTCTCAAGGAACAAAATTCCACTTCGAACGCGAGTCCATCATGCCTCAAAGGAAAAGGGTGGTGATACATAAACAATATCTTCGGGATAAACAATATCAATATCTCATAAACAAGTTGACCAAGAGTGCGTGTTGCGTGCCATGTTTAACTACATTAAATGCTATGTTATCTTATGATTTAGAAACTGTGACTCAATGAATATTTATTGTTTAAGCAATGTCTTATTTTAGTGGTTTTCTGTAATATTTGAATAACCTATTTAATCAATGTTGACGTGTGACCTCGCATTTTGTAAATATTCTTAATGCCTACAACTTTCCCATTCTTACTTTTTCTGCAGGAATTAAACATGCTAACTATAATAATAACAAAAATACTTAATTTTTGCAATAGAACACTGATAACAAATTACCAACCTGGTCGAATTTGGTTACTTTTAAGTACTTATATAAAATCCACTAATCGCATTAATGAAGTTCACAGTGAAAAATTGCTGATATCAATTTTTTCCGCCATTTTCGTTATTTAAGCAAAATTTATTTTAAAAACCAAAAACTAATGTGGAACACAGGGTAATTTCACTGCTCGCACTAATGTGCTGTGTTTTAATATTTCGTATCACTTAGAAATATTAAGGTATGAAATTTCCAATCTGTCTGAATGGCACTAATTATTTTTAACACCATGTTTTGAAATGTATACTTTCATAATGTTTAAGATTACTTAAATTATATTCATTTGCACTATAAAATGAAGAAATAAATTTACTTTAAAAGCGATGGAAACTTTTAAGTGGAGATCACTATCCTCTTTTCAGCAATGAAAGAACCCTGTGGGACCTGGGGACCGCCAGTTGAGTAACGTACTTATGCTGGGGTTTGCTCCCCAGGTAACGTGCAAATAGCACGAGGGGAAATCCCTTGTGCCCAATACATCTTCCTCTAAGAGAGTCCGAAGAAGCACCTAATAAGACAGTCCTCGACAATAACATGTTCACTCCCCACCCTATATGGTCCATTAAGGCTGCTCACGTTCCCTGCCCAATAGCTACGCATTTGCTTATTAATAACCAAACCCTAAAAGTGAAACGGGGGTGTTTTGAAGAAATGGAAACACTAAGTTGAGGGAGAAAGCTGTACGTCGTTAGAGATGCTCGACTTTGTACGACGACTGGAAAAGTATAATCTCCCTATTATAGTCAGGAAATATGTCCTCAAATATTCCTAGGACACGTTTTTGAAGTTGACACATTTCATTCATATTCCTAGCAAAAATTTGTAAATGTCATTGATGGGGAGTGAGAAATGAAACTCAAGAGATTTTCTAATTTTTCCAGTCATTAAATTAACTACATTTTCCTTGATGCACACGCAAATTTTTAGCATTCGATAAAAGTAAAATGATATTGTTTCAAAAATTATTTTGGGGCAAGCACACAAATGGTAAAATATTTTGATACCTTTCATATTGACATGGTTATATCACCAACGTAAAAACTTTCATGTATATTTAGAATGATTATCTGCCTATTTGATTAAGAAGGATAATCTGCAAAGCTTTAATACCCTCTTTAAGATGTAACTGAATATAACTCTTTTTTCCATCATCCACTTTTACCAACCTTATCTTTGTAGCATGCCTAAACCTTTTCTTATTTACTTGCTTTTTTATTTTGTAAGCAAAGAAAAATATAATGAAAACTTTAATGAGATGCTGCGTAACTTATGTTATTGAGCAGAGCTACGTAGAATGGCGTATTTTGAGATAAGAGAATGTAAAGAAAAGAAGGATACTTAAAAAATTCAAAAACGTTATGACAAGTACATTAATATCTAATGAATGATTTTGTATAAACCTAATGGTCTGCAGGTCAAACAGTGCTCATAAGTGCTATGCTTACTTCACTGACTACGACATTGAGTAATATTTTTTAGGATCAAGTTAATCTTTAACTATAGACCACATTTACATTTAAAAAATAATTAGGGCAACCTTTTTTCGCATAAACATTATTAACTATTGATGTGATCAATATCTATGTTTAAATAATGACGAATAGAGAAGCTTGAGAAGAGGAATAATCATCGTATCTTTTTAATGGAAGTAACTATCCTCCGTGTTTTAATCCGCATGAAGAAAATATTGAGTTAGAAAGTTCGAAAAATACAAAAATGTACGATTCCAAAGTAGATATCGATATATTTGTCTATTCTACCTTCGTGCCATCCGCAATTGGCCCAGTGCAGCTGGAGACCTTTCTTTTGAGCAAACTTAAGCTTGTGTCGTAAAATGAGTTAAAATGTATCGCAAGTTGGAAATTATCGCAAAACCATCACCCTTTACGCACAGTTGGTTAAGAATTAGGCCCCACTCGAAAGACGTGACAAGGTTACAAGTAAATTCACTGAAAAAAAAATTCCGGAGTGACTTGAAAAATTGATGTTTCCCGTAGTAATGTGTTCTACACTACCTACATTGCAGCTGTCTACCATCCATGGCGTTTCAAACCCTTTTCAATGAGTAAATGGGATCAAGAATGAGTCGGCGATGCACTCTCCTCCCCCTTTCTTCGAGTGCCTCCTCTCACGGGAAAAATGGAGTACCTATTCGGCGGCGATGTACGAACGAGTGCTTTATTGTCCGAATCCGGGCTTGAAAAAGAGAAGCTCTTAGCGGGGGAAGGCCGCCTTGCCCTGAGCCGGATGGGCTCTCCGCCCTTCCCTGGGACGGAAGCAGCAGGCGGAAAGGGAGGACGTTCGGGAGTTGATGGCGTGGAGGGAAAAGGGCTTAATGGAAGAAGAACTGAGGGAATGGGAGGGAGCGCTTCGAGCAGTCACGTTCCGGCCGAGAAGTCCCGTGTAAATCGCTGACGACGCTCTGCCGCTGTGAACTGCCTCCTCGTTTCAGCATCTGCATCCACGAAATTTCCCCAGGGTCACTCCAGGGATGGTTGACAGGAGAGTGCAAACGTTTATGCACCCTCTCTCGGTGAAAATAGAGGGTGAGATAACTCGAAGAGGGTCCTTCTTTTATTTTCGAGGATAAGCCCATAAATGACTTCACGCACATAAGACGGAGATCCTCCTGTGGCACTCTATAGGGCGTTACGTATGGTTCAACCACCTTGCCTTCATTCATGCCTTCATTCATTCGCTCATTAGAATTCGGTTACAGCAGGAAGTATAATTAAAAATATCTTGAATTTTATTGAGAAGATAATATTTACATTGCTTTTTAATATATTCTTTACGCCGTTTCCTTTCGGAAACGACACGGTTAAAAGCTTGGTAATTATTTTACTATTTTCTTCCGATCTCTCATACCGTCGCACATTTATTTCGTTTCTGCCATACTCATACATGCTTGTGTTAACTAAACGTCTTCAAATGCCAACTAAAAGCCACTTTAGTTTCAGTAATTATAAATAAATAACAAACAACTCAGTTGCACACTCATGTCCAATTAACTCGCCCTGATTCTAAAGGCATGATCACAAAAGAGGAATAAAATTAACACGGTGCCAGGCAGGAGGCAGTTATGTTTTATTATACATCATTCTCCGTTAATTTAGCTCTTCGGTATTCTTTGTCTGAATTCGTCTATTCAAACAGGCGCCATAGCGTCTGCAAAAAAATCAAGTAAAATTCAAGAATCACATTGAGGCAAGGATTTCTCACAAAATAGAGGAACAAAAATTCTTCTCTATTGAAATATATTTCAAGCCCTAAGAGTTAACGCACGCCTACGAAAACATAAATACCTTAGTTAGTCACGATTCTGTAAGCAATGTAACATGTTTTTATCGCTAAGCGGAATGCACATTCACCTTCGCGGCGTCAGAATGACTGAAGTGCATTTATAAAGTGTTAATCTTACGCGGGCGATTTTTCAACGACTTTATCAGCCAGGAGCTTGCGACTTCCGTGGCCACCGGGTGGAGTAAGTCTAACGAGGGAAATTCTAAGACAAGCACAGAAAGGGAAGGGAAATAGAGTTTGGAACGCAAATGAGGTTTTTAGATGAGTGCAAGAACCGATAGTGGATGCCGAGAGTGGAGGAAAGGAAAAGGGGGGTGTGGGAAGGTGGAAAAAACCTGCCACAATTTTGGGCCAGAGTGAAACACGAGAGGAAGGCACAGAAGAAAAAGGGAACGAGATGGTTAAGAGTTCCTCATTAGCTCCGTATGATAAATCAAAATGTTAACAACGGAGGAGTAGTAATGACGGAATGCAAAGTGAAAAACTATGACCTTTAGGTTCTAAACTTTTTCCGTCCAACAGTTGTACTCTCAATTAGATCACATTCCTTCTAAGACTAATTTGAAAAAATAAAATAATGTCGTGTTTTGAACTATATTTGCTAACATTTCAAGAAATAAATGAGACAGAAAACTTAAAAGGGAGTTAAAAATTTAAATGGACTTAAAATGAAAATCGATACAAAATTTTAAAATGTCAAAATAATCCGTATTTTGTTTTTCAGCGGCCAAATTTTCCAGTGATGAGAAAACAACCTTAAAGCCAGTAATTATTATCTGTAACCTTCTTCCCGAAAACGATAGAGCGAAAACATATACGTTTATATTTGTATGCAGATGCATGGTTCAAGAAAAACGTTAATTGAAAAATACAATCCCTTAATATCAAAAATATGCATTGATTACGTCGAGTTAAGTGCGATTACAAAATTTAGTTCCTTAAAATGACAAATTTAACAGTGACTTTTGAAAAAAATCAGAGTTCTAGTACAACATACTTAGATTTTGGAGAGTAACAGCGTTTTTAGTCTTTAATTAATGATCATCACGGGTTATCAATCCGAGGATGGTTTGAGGACTCTTACTAAATACCTGCCATTTTTTATATCCCATTTTATGGCGCTAACATCTTCCATCGGTCGGGCCTCTCACGATTCATCCTTGGCCATCTTCTATATTTCTTACCCTAAGAGTTAAATTCTATTTTTATCATATAATTTTTAATGAATCGCGTCCTTATATCTATGCTAGTAGCATTTGCTGTTAGTAATTGATTCTTCTGATAGAAGGATTACTTCGACATCCCTGTTCTGTTTACTTTATATCTCTTGCTTCTTAGATTGCTAGGGGACTTAATTCCTAAATAGAAATACCCTTACACTTGTCTCAACATGTAATTCTCTAGCCTTATTTGGATATCATATTCCCTAATTCGACAGCAGATCTTACGTTTTTTTTTATCTTGAGGGTGTAATATTGAATTCCATTCTCCATACGGATTAGTATCCTGGTCAACTCTGCCAGTAGGTACCGTTATGACATTCATAAATCACAGCATGCTTATCCTTCGTGTATGTGTAAGCCGCCTCTTGTATTTTCCTCGATCTCGTTACTTTTGTTCTCAATTTACGCATTAAGTATCAAGGGTGATATTGAGCAACCCTGCCTTTCATTTTTTTATTTTGCCTTCTTCTATGCTTTCACTATATCTTATCACTGCCGACTACACTTTAAATGGAGCGATTATATATCTCCCGTAGACAATAAAAGTCGTCATCGTATCATGTAACAATAAATTAGAAATACTTCTGGAAAATAAATATTATAGTAATGCATCGAATCCAGAAATTATCCATACATAAGCATGGTATTACCTAATATCTGTTAATAAGTCTGTAGTTTCCTCATAATGACAATATCGTTTCAGTCTCACATAATTGTTGTCAAATGAGATCGTCTTCCTAAACCGTTTTTCATCATTAGTAATTGAGAATTGAGTATATTTTATTTCTAATGGAACTAACCTAACTTCTAAATTAATTGAAATAAATTGGTGAATAACATTAAATTATAGCATTATATGATCACTCAAATACTTAAGAATAACATAATTCTCCACAATCATCACTGAACCCGCCGGAGGTGCAGGCCCAAAAATAATAATAAAGAATGAAGCATACCATAAAATATACCATAAAAAACATGTAAATATTATGAATATTGGGTGAAGTCAGTCCGTCCGTCCGTCTACAGGCCAAGAAAATTAATTTTATGCCTCCACTGATGACGTGAGGTTTATCTACTATCATTTTGATATAATATTTTTTATCAATTTGTCTTCTGATAAATTCAAAAACTTGCAATAAAAACTTCTCTAAGAATTACTTAAGGTTATTCGTCCAAAAAACAAAATGTACCTACCCTATGTTGTAACTTTCCTGCCATTTCATCAAAGCCACATAGTAAATTGCTAAATAATATTCTACGCTAGTAAATCAAATCCTTAGCGTGATATCAACTTCATTATTCTATTTTTTTTGGCCTCTATTTTTGGACATTCATGCCAGAGAAAAATCTTCATTGAACAGTTTTAGAATACTTAGAACGTTTAAAGGTTTAAATACTACTTGGTCTACTAAGAGAATTTTCTGTACAAAGCCAAACATTGCAAATCGCTCTGTAAAATTTGCAAATACAATTTTATATACCAATAATTCAAGTGAAATGCAAACCGATTTCTTTTACCATAAATTGAGTAAAAGACAATGGCTATACGACTTGTTTGCAGCGTAAAGTAAGGATAATGAAGAAAAGACATACAAATCAAAAACTTGACCATGATGACAGAATCGGAATAAAAAGACCAATCGAATTTGATAAAAATGTAGAACTATAATGAAATTAAACCTTTGCATTCACAGATTAATTTTATTTGACTAAATTAGTTTACTAGGTTCAATTTCATTTCAAATTCTAACCTACTAAAGCAAGAATATCATTTGACATCAAGAAGAACGTTCAAATTTAAATTAAATTTTTCGGAGAATTCTAACTAACCGTAATTTTTAACGGTATTAAATACTTCATTGGGAAATTTGAAGCACTCAACCCTATTTGTGATGATACTATTAATTGTGCTTTACTAAGCAATAATACTTGTTGGAAGCTAAGAATAATTCTAATGAAAGTTTATTTAATAGTAAGCTGATAATGAATAAGGTGTCTGAGGAAAAAACGGCAAGTATGAAGAAACGTATGAAGTGATAGGCATGAAGAACGCATGGAGAGGGCATTAAATGAAATAGATTGAATGAAAAACAAATGAAGCAGGAGACTACTTACTTGCATACATTTTTGGTTGTAAGTATAAATTTGCTTGTACGCATTTTCCACGAAGTAAACTACTTACTACCAACATTCACTAACATTACAATATAGCCTTCATGTGAGGACAATTAGATCAATAAAAGTAAAATTGGACAGCATGCAAAATAACTGCTAAGTATGTACACTACCTAGTGTAATTAACCTCCTCTCGCCTGCGCTCACATCTATTTTGATCTCTAATTGTGCGAGGAAATAAAAGAAATTTTAGATCTATCCGTTCTACAATCTCTCCCCTTGATTTTACGTGCGTGGTCTAATCTACCGTAGTAAGACGGGGTTTTTAATATGTATTTAACATTCTCGGAAAAGTGACCTTCCTCAAAAGTAAACAGTAAATTTAACCTGTACTTCACCCTACGCTCAACTAATGATTATCCTGTAGAACAATACAAGAAAATACAGGAATTTTTTTCGCGGAAATGGAATTTCCTTACATCATAAATCTCATTAAAGATCTGATTTCCTTAGGTCCCTAAAGAAATTTACATGTATTTATTGATTTTAATGCGCATCATTAATCAGCTTCAGTGTACAATCGTGCCAAATTATATCGAATATTTTTTCAAGGAGAAATTTAATTAGACTTCCCTATTTCGTAACTGTAAATTGAAAGCAAGTCCTTATTCCTACAACTCCCACGCATGATGATATCTTTCGCGAAAAGAAGACACCCACGCCGCTATGCACAGACAGCCACGACTCTTCAGAGCAAGTCATTCGTCGAAAGAACGGCAAGACGCTTAAAAAAAGCCATTGGATGACGAAGCAATTTGGAATCGACGCAGGAATTTCTGTCAGATAGCGGTGCAGGATCCTAGGATAAAACAAGGAAAGAGCCGAAAGGGAGAGATCTAAAACCGAAATTATCCTTCGGGGCAAGGGATATAAATACAGGAGGCACTGGGAACGAGGCTAGACAAACAAGCTCGAGAATGAAAGTTTGGGAGAGCTTGAGCAAATGGAAGAGAAGTAATATACGAGTCCGGGGGCCTCAGGGGTGGCGGAGGAAATGACTCACGCTAGCCGGCTAGCGCTCAAGGGGAAGACAACCCGAGAGTTATCGGGGAAAACTTACTTTTATGATGGGTTGATCGAACGCGAGGGGGAGTGGGGAACGAGAACGAAAACGGGGATGGGGTAGGGAAGAGGAATCTATTCTGTTTCGCGAAAGAAAGGGGGAATAGAGATGGTAACGTGCAAGAGGGAGAGAGGGGCAAACAAGTGATTGTGGGGTACGAAAAAAAACAAAGGAACATAACTGGCCGTTCGTGGTTTCCTGGAAGATATGTTAAGGGAGATGGGGAAAGGAAGGCGGCCAGCCAGAAGAGAGGACCGAAACACGGAAAGAGGGGAGGGGGACAAAAGAGAGAGCCAAAAGGGAGAATGGAAGAGGAACGGGGGAGAAAAACATAAACGTAAAAGAAAAGGAAAAAGAGTGAGGAATGAGTTTGAAAGGTCGAGGCAAAGGTGGAGTTAGTTTCGATGGTTGGCGATAAGAGGGAAGAAAAGGGAGTAATTTACGCAAAACGTAGCAATCTAAAACACAGACGAACACACGCACAGCGTTCGCCAGTGTTCCGAAAATTTGGGCATGAGAACGAGCGAATACGTTCCCCAAAAAAAATCGGCGAAAGAAATGCTATCAAAGAGACATCGAAAGAAAATAGTAGAACAGCATAATGAGAGTGTGGAATGTAATCTGTTTTATCTGCTCCATAGTTCAACCACTCCAAAGTAACGCGTTCTTTCAAATCTTTTAGATTGAAAAGGATAACGGATAAAATTGGATTGGGCAAAAACGTTCACTGATAACAATGATAATTATTTTGCTTAGTGAGGAGTCGAACTTAAAGAAAAAGGCATTCTATCAATTATTTTAGTATTTTCAAAATAAAAATATTAACATAGGTAAAAAATAATAATATAGTTAACGTAAAATTAACGCCAAACATTATAATAAAATAACATTATAATATAAATGCTTCAATAATATTTGGTAAGATATTTGTCAACTGAAGTGAAGCGGTCAAAAAATATCTTGCTTTTGAACTTGCAATATATCATTTCTAAAAAAATATTATCAATTGTGATGAGGTTTCCAAAAATCCCTTTTCAGGAACTTTAGGTAGTAGGTAGTAGTAAACATTATTATCAAATTAGATTATTTAAATCTATTATTTGTCTCTTCATATCACATTTCTCTTTCCTTATAAGGCTTAACTTATTATTTTTAATTTCACGTTATAAAACCTGCCATACAGGTAGTAATTTTGATTCCAGTATTATAGAAAACGTATCATACTTTAAAATGAAAAATTCAGCTTGGTATACATTTGTTTGAAATTATTATTTTTCAATGACAAAACGTTTAATAAAAATTATCTCACACAATTAAATTTCCGAACATGACATAGTACACACTATTGACAATTCTTTTGACCTCAACTAACCATCCAATAATGTTTTCCGCAAAGATTCAACGTCGATAAATAGCTATGACACTAATTAAAAATAAATAATGACACTAAAATAAAATTACCTTATAATACGATGTATCCTCTTTAATGCCAGTTTAATGCTTGCTTACTTTTATCTACGAAGGATAATCCTGTAAAATGTTTTCTAATCACTGATCTTGTGTCAGGAAGTTTAAAGAAATTCACTCGTCACACTCGAAGTGTAATAGTAATATTAGGGATAAAAACATGGAAAAATCATGAAGATCAGGAATGACCAACATGGTTTCTGTAATTAAACTACAACACCTATGCACCGCAGAACAATGTAGAACACAACTCGAATAAGATAGTTGAATAACGACAGTTCGAAGACAATTCGTGTCCAAAAATAACAAAAGTGAATTTCTACTCAAAAAAAGGAAAGCAGAAAAAAAGAAGGGTGGTAGGAAAATCCACAATTGCAGGAGGGAAACCCACCCTTGCCCGACGTAGCGCATAACTCACATCCGGTGCTAGAGGGGGGGGGGAAGGAAAACGTGGAGATTGGAAAGGAATAGGCTGGATTGTGGTCGAACAAGGGGGTGAGAAAAGGAGCGAAGAAAATGACAGAAAAGGAAGAGGAAAGACAATAATTGACCAAGGGTGAAGCAGAAGCAGGGAGAGGGCAATGCCAGGATTTTTGTTGGAAAGGAAAGGACATTTGGGAAGGGAACGATGTAGAGAGAAATAGCGCATCGGAATAGCCATTTATAAATTTCTCCCCCATGAAATGAGAAAATCAATACTCGCCCCCTCACCAGCCAGTGAGTGTGTCACCATGGGGCCTTATAGGGAAAGAGAACCAATGTGCCTACGCAGTAGACTAGAACTCTGACGTGATAAGGTGATGAAACTAAAATACTAAATGTGCACTTCCGGACCGATGACCAGAATCCATTGGCTATTAAGGAAGAAGATTTAAGTTTTTTGAATGTGTTGCTACTTAGGGATTATGAATATATTGGATGAATAGATCGACAAATGAAAAAGTACTTCGACTATGGGTGAAGAGAGAAGCCTATGGTGGACACTTGCAAGGAAGAGAGAGAAAATAATTGGACTCACGCTGAGGGACTATGATTTACTGAATACCATAATGGAAGGACACGGAGGGCAAGAATCATAGAGGAAGGATTAAAATGATCTATCACAAACAGGTGATGAAAGATGCCAACGCTATAAGCTAAGGTGGACTGAAGAGATTAGTAGGTAACGGGATAGCTTTGAGAGCTGCTGCAAATCATTCCTTGGATTGATAAAAAATGATGATGATGTGTATTACAACTCAATATGATCTTTATTAAACGTTAAACATGAATACATAAACTCTCAATGATATGTATTGCCAGTTCTCCTCATTACGGAAGCTGACCAGAGCTTAAAATTGGTTATGACTTCTATGCTTACTTATATATATAGTAATTAGATATAACCCTTCAGACTTGTTTACGGTATAGTACTAGAAATAAATTGAAAATAAAAGAAAGACGTCTAAGTCTTCTACTTACTTCAGCCTAAACTTATACCCTGTTCTTTTGCCATTCACATGCATTCTTTCAACCTTTTCCTTGGTCTTCCGACCCTTATTTTCTCATCGGGAATGTTATCTCAACATAGCTTTACTATTATGTCATCGTCCATCCAGTCTATATGCCTGCTTATTCCACTTTCTTTAACAATTTATCACCCATTTGCCAATCGCTTCTATTTTACAATCTCCTCTTATCTTTTATTCTTCTGATTTTTCTCAATACTTTCATTTCTGGGGTTTCCATCTGTTGTTTTGTTCTTGAGGTCTCATTCTCTGTTTCCGCTCACCATATAATTATTGCTCTAATAAGTGTTTTGTATATTCTTATATTTTTGTTTCCTTCCTTAAGTGTTTATTGGTCCATTTGATGATGCGTAAAACAGCCAGAAATTCTATTTGCTCTATAATATTATTTATTATACATTTGCTATACAATGTAATCAACCCGAAGGTTTGGTATGTAAGAGGGAAGAGAGTACTAAGCCCAGAGGTGTGTGAAATTCACACATCAGGGTAAAAAGGGGGGCCAGTTCCTTACCCTTTACCGCCTGCAGTTTCCCAGGGTGACCTGGTACCCGAAGACTGGTACACAGCTAGGGTGAAACCGAGGGTGCCAAGAGGCATCAGCCGGATACGAACCCGAGCCCTCCGGTGAGTAGCCCAGCACTCTAACCCCTGGACTAACATGCCCCCCACACAAAAATGACTAATAATGGAAATCTACCGGTTAAGGTAGGTTTCTGATGGACACCCTTACAGTAACCCTTTCTTCATGTATGCATACTTCCTGCCTTTCTTCATTCCATCCATCCATTACCACTCAGCAAGCCCTACATCCACTTTCCTTCCTTCTTTGGATTTCTCCCAATAGCCTTCTCTCCCCTCTAACCATTTCCAAAACTTTTTCGTTCGTTCTCCTTTCCATCTATTTCACCTTCACCGCCACACAAATGATATAAAACTCATGAAAAACATGGAGAGTGTAGAGAAAGAACACGAGTTAAAACTTAAAATTATTGTATGAGCAATTCTACCGGCAGATTTTCCATAAATTCATCATTTCATGTACTAAGACCTGATAACATGCGTTCAAACTTTTCATCATTTTATAATGAAACCAGGGAAGACTTAAACCAATACGTTATGTCATGTAAGGTATACTGCTGAGATACCGTACCAATGATGAAGGATAAGAAACAAATTATAACTTAAAATATCGAAGTTCATAACCAAATACCGATAGCCATGGCAGAATGAAAAAAAAGGCCCGGAGAGGTTCGAGAAAGAGCAGAATGCAATATAATATAATATGCTAACGGTATATTTCTGCTGTGGAAATTCCCCTACCTTAGTGACCACACACTCTAGGGCTTTCATGGTCCCATACAGATGTAGAAAATACATCCAGCATGGATTTAATTACAAATATATTAACGATTTTCATCTGACTGAGTCACTTATCAAATAAATGCGGAGGTATTCCTATCATGACTTCACTCAGTGACAGATACAGATGCTTGAGATCAAGTGTACATCTGGAAATAAAATAATTAATGCGCAGGAAATTGAAAGAGAGCATAAAGGCAATTTAACAACTGCAGTAATACAGACTCCAGAGATGCCGATTCCTTTCACCGTAAGATGGAAAAGGAGCCAAAAAATGGCATGAATGAAAAATAGGAATTTTAGGTGGAATATAAGCGGCTATATTCGGACGAAATAATATGAAAGCAAAAATGTTTTTTAAATATTTTTTTCTATTTATAGCGATGAGTATTGATTAAAATATAATTTTTTCAAGAAGAGGTAAAATATATAAGAAATCTTTATTATATGAAGAAATAATGAAATGATGTGGAAGAAACGAAAAAAGAAGATGGAATTGAATATCAGGGAATGGAATTTGCTTAATTGAGTCAATACAAATTAATGAGGGATATGTGCGAAGATATAATGCAGCAAAGAAATCCTTATTTATAGGGCAAACATAGAGACGGATTTTTAAAAACACACCAACAGTACCTAAAATTAACACGATTCAGATAAGATCAAATTATGTTTAACTTGCACTAAGATGGGCAAGATTTTGGAAAATTTAAGGCTTTTTTTTCGCTAGCGTCAATTGAAAGTATAAAGAGAGTATTTTATTGGTTTGTATGAATTATATTCAACACCTCTCTAGTCCTAGTTAGAATCCTCCGGATTGGACAAAATACTTTTTATTTCTTTCAATTGACGCTAACGAAAAAAATTGCCTTAAATTTTCCAACATCGCGAATTTCCACATTTTACAAAGTGTTTTGTTAGTCTCAGTTGATACAGGAAATGTATATTATCTATCAATCAAATAACATTTTAACAGTCACCAATATACTTTTAACCATACTATAATCCGCGAAAACAACAAAAACGTCCGGGCATTTTGAACATCCCATAGAATGTTTTCGACGAAGTTCTTTTCCCTTCACTTTCAAAAATTCGTCCAATCAAGTGACTTTTTCCATACAAAGTGCCATTTCTATCTATTTTTTAATTAATGCATTGAGGCAGCATTATCCGCGAACAGGATATTTACGCAAAGGTTGGTCGTGTCAAGGCGAAAATAATTGGAGGAAAGGAACCTTCAAGGATTCTTTGATTCCACTGGACAAGGGGCCAGACTTACGCTAGTTATTGCATCGCACCCTCAGCGAAACACAGCGAAAAATTATACCGTGGAATCCTACCCGATTTTGGCTCGGACCCGTATTACCTACCACTAAGGGAGAATTGAACTGTGTTCCAAATGAATTCTGGCCTATTTTAATCTCCATTTTGAAAAAAATGGCTGGAATTTAATACAACGATGAATACTTAGAACGTATTATTATTAATAATGAGAGAAATTTAAAAAATACAAACTTGGTTACGAAATACAGAGGTGACGATCGAAATGGAGTTTAGAAAGGCAAAAAAAATAAGCGGCACCAGAGTTGCATTGATAAAAAGGAAATGTAGAAGGGAGTCATGACACCTTTTTCTGCTTGCAGTATTGGGCAAATAGAGTGGAAAGCATTAGTGAAAGCAGTGCCGAATATACTAGCAGACGTGCGAAATGGATTACTTCGTATAATCAATATCTCTTAATATGGACAGTACACTGGTAGCAGCGGATTTATAATCGAATTGGACATTTGGAAGGGATTAGGACTTAAAGGAAGTCTTCCTTGAGGAATCTTCCTTTAATCACTCGCCCTTTATAAAAAAGAGGTATTGAAAGATCTGAGATTAAGAATGATTGTGAGTAGTGAGTAGATTGAGCCACGCGGATCAACGGATCTTTATATCTTTAATGAGCCAATCTTGTAATTATAGTCATTCTTGAGTTTACTAAATTATCAGAAACAAGTTCGGTTAACAGCAGAAAAAAAATCTCATCGGAGAGGAGGGAAAGTGCATTATTTCAATTCTATTACAATCGATCACTTTTCACACTTTATGTAATTTTAAACTAATAACGATTTCAAAGATACTCGGAGTAACCTTTTTCCAATCAACCGCTGTTGCATACACATATGCGAAAAATCCACAATGTAAAAATCATTC
>LYUA01000638.1:134612-146712 GCA_002093875.1 Calopteryx splendens
TTCAGCTTTTTCAATTAATATACAAATCAATATAAACAGTGAATTCAATTCATTATGAGATATTTTACTGCTACTCCGTACGATTCCTATTGGTGATGAAAACTGACTTCTTCCCATGCCACGTTATTCCATATTATATTTTTGAAGTAGATTGTTAATCTTCAACTAAAAAAGTGACGCTTTATTTCATAGAAGATGATTACCAGAAAATATGTATAGATACAAATGTTACTCTATTACTGTAAAAGATAGATGAATTTTACCGTAGTAAGATTACTCGTAGTGATCTTTAAAGGATGCTGGGGAATATTTTATAAGGAAAAATTGATTAAGATCAAAGATCAATAATAAAATTCTATCAAATAGTTGGCGGATTTATAGGGGCCCATGAGAAATAACAGTGAAAAAATTGAGAATTTAAACTTGCGTGTTTTCATGCATAGTCAATGATCGTGTATATGTTTCGATAAGTCAAGATGTTTTACCCATTTATCAATGCAAGGGCGACAAGAAGATATATATGAGTAACTGATTGTCCCTAGGGGCTCCAAAAATAGCCTTGCGAAGGTCTGCGGTCTAGCCTTTTCTCAATATATAATATTCTTCCATTATTGATACTATATAGCACCACATTTTAACGCCAACAATAAAGAAAGAGCATTTCCAGAAGACTATATTCTGGGAAAAACTTCAACGGAGAGCCTAGGGAATATAAGAAGATTTTGCCGGCTTCAATGAAATGTTAAGTAGGAGAAAGGGTCGTTGACTATCGAAAGAATTCCTAAGTTTCTGCTATGGTACTTGGCACCAAGAAAGTGAAAGGGTACTGATTGCATTTATGTTTTATTACAAACATAAACGTCGTTGGGAAAGATAACAGGACCTAAGTAAAAAATATGCATTTTCAAGATAATTATAATTAGTCCATATCCAGCTTTAGCTACAGCAAATATTCTATAACCTTTACATAGAGAGTAAAATGAAAATTGATTTATAAAATAAAAATTTCATGCCAAAAATCTGAGTTTCATGTAAAAAGGGGTAAAAACATTTTGAATAGCAAAATAGCTAAGACTTTTTGATATCCCCATTGCCTTGAAAAATATTTGTTTGACTAAGGTACTGCTATTCTTTTTTTAAAAATCGACAGATGAGTACGAAAGAGTACCTCATCTATACATAAGGATGTATTATTACTCTTTCACATTTAACAAGGGAGCTGATCTACTCGAGTGATAAAAATCGACGGAAAATGCCAGCTTCGACGATCCGTCCCTTAGATAATCAGTATTCTTGTGTCCAAGATCTACTTCGACCGCAAATTAAAAACAATCAAGAGCATAGGTATTAACAACGGATATAGTGATGACCTCATCTTAAAACTACTCCGCATGGAAAACCGAATAGTAAATGAGATCCCCGAGGACAAGTTCCGACAACCGTTCTACCCTCTGTATTGTCGAAGCTTCAGCATAATAATAAACACACCATTGATAAGGAAAATGAGAGTTGTGTAAACGGAATAATGTGGGAGTGCAAAGCCAGTTACGCCGGGCAGACAGGTAGCACATTCTACCACCAGAATCAGGGATCATAAAAATTTTACCACCATGAGGAACACCAACATCTATGGTAGTCACAAGCACTATAAAACCATATCTACTGACTTCCAAAGCGCTTCACCTACAAAATGAAGGAAGAAAATTGAACACCTTCTTTAATAATACCTGGAAGAATGTATAAATTACACAACGAGTGTAAAAGAAAACTACTCTACTTAAAGACGCACAGTTAGACTCAAACCCGTCCATGTCCATCAACATTCCTTAGTGCACCTAACCTCCCTTCCCTAATCAGCCCTCGCACCACTGAAAACTGCCACTTGCTTGACCCCTTTCATCCCTGATGAGAGAGTACATCAGGATGGCCTTCATGGGATCCTCTGACAACGCTGCTTCCTAGGAGGCCAACCTTGAGAAATCCTGAAGGTGGTTTTTGCTAATATTTTGAATGCATATTTTTCAACATTGTGTAGCCCTCAACCAACTGCTAGCCCAACCTTACAATGTCCAATGATCGCTCCTCCTCTTCCTTCTCCTCTCTCAGTTTTCCACCTTCCTTACATTGCACTTTCATGGCAATATGCATAAACCGGTACTTAAATGCTAAAATGAACCTGATGATGAAGTTGTGATTTAAAAATCTAGGTGAAAATAAGTCCAGGTTTATTGGAAAATTGTTATTATTTCAGGCATTATTTTCTAGTTCGCTATGAATTAATAAATCTCGAAGCCCAAGAGATGTGGAAAGCTGAAATTTTGCGCCCAGTCCAAAAGTGGGTACTACTTTTCATGATGACATCTAATCCATGGAATAATGAATAAACACTGCCCTTATTACATGAGAAATTGTGTGGATGGACCGAAAAATACTATGTAGCCCTTCCGTATGGTAAGCAAAAATTTGTAAAAATATGAACTTAAAATCAGAAAAACGGCTCATTTTATGAACCCATTTCTTATCACTCATCTCATGTACAATAACTAAAATTTAATAACAAATTTATGATTTGACTATTTGCATTTTATTTTATATCTGGTAGGGCTGAAAATACTCCGCATTAGGTAGATTCGATGTGATGAAGCAATTGGTACGTGTGCCCAACCTATCCCTCTGTCACACAGTTCAGATCGACGATGCAATCAACACGAGTACATGATAAGAGCGCGGAGCTAAAACGACCGAATTGTTTCAAGGCTTCCTGGCATCGGACTCGTCACACACTGCTGGATCCAGGTTCCTTTTCGGCTGTAGATTACACTTCAAGGCTGCAGTGGAGGATTCAAATCCGCTCTTGCTCCAACGGATACATCCTTGTTTCCAGATAGGAAATTTCGTATAAACAAATACATAATGATACAAATAAAAGGCTATGAACAACAAACAGTACATTTTTAGGTACTTCAAAAAATGACAAAAGAGATCATGCGATTGGAAGAAATTTCGTTATTTTCAAATAGCTATATCTTGTCTATATTTTTCCTCAGGAAATTGCGCAAGTTCCGTGAAACATGTTTTTATTTAATTTAAGTTAAGCAATGTAAAATTACCCTACGGTATATTGGGTATTTGATACAATAAATGTCCATGGCAAATAATATTGCAATACGTGTTTCTGTCCATTTCCCCGAAGACGATATGCAAATTACTGTGTTATCAAGGGTTTTCTTGGATTGCGATTTAAATCTTCAATTATTTTGCATTCATGAGAAAAATAACAGCTTCTGACTCAAATACTTCAAGATGGATCAAAAACAGGAAGAGAATAATATTTTCAATGCATTAAACATAAATTATTTAATTGATATATTCTTGATTTGTTTCTATGATGCCAGCACCATTTGCGAAGCTCGGTGTACGCGATAAGTTTACAATGAGGCACATAACATGTTTTATTTTTCGTTTTTTTGGTTTCGAGAAATTCGGAATGAACTTGAGGAAAAAAGCATCTTTGAGAATGATGAATAACTCTGACCTAAATGTGGAGAAGTGAAACAGTCGGACTTCTCTACTACTGCCTGTCATAGGTTAATATCAATCACGTTCTCTAAGACATTCCGGGTAAAATCATCGACTTCATGTTAATTGCACTAAAAGCATGGTGTGACAAAATAAATTGGCAACCGAAATCATATGTTTTGTAAAAGTAATAAAATGCACGTGTAATCGACAAATTTTGACGCAACTGTAGCAATTGATGACTGGGAAAAAGATCATGCAAGATCGAAATTTAATTATAATACTGACTTAGGGAAAGATGGATACATTCCATGAAACACTACCCGTTCTTTTCCATTTGAAGTTGGGTGAAATAGAATGAATGGCGATGGAAAAAGATTTATGATGGACAACCCCATTAGAAATAAACGAACTGCCTACTTCTCAGAGACAATTTGCTCAAAATCCAGCCTGGAGACAAAGAGCGAAATCCAATAACACGTGCGACAAGAATTGGTTTTATTTTAGCGCATGCTCTAGACCACCATGAATCTGGGACAGTGTTTGTAGGACGCCGGTTACACAGCAAAAATCCCTTCTTTACATCTCACTACCCTAGTGGTCACTGAAATGGGGATACGCCGATATACCGCATTAAGAGGGGCGAACTCGCAGACTTACACGAGTGTTTTCTCGAAACCTCTCACAAAAATTCATCCTTGATTCCATACAAATATCACAAATGCCCTTAATCTTTCCATGGGCAAAGTTCTCCAAGCATGTAATTATGCGTATGGAATTTTTTATGGAATGAAGTATTATAGTTAAAGGCGTCAAGTAAGTTTTGTTTATTTTTTTAAATTATAGGTGATTTGAACCAAAATGAGAAATGCTAAGCGAAATTATTGCATTAAATTTAAGTTATTTCGGTATTGACTGCATAAAAGACCCATTAATAAAGTATATTTGTTTTTAATTAAAGGTATATTTCGAAATAAACTTTGTGAAAATATTTTTACAATTTTTTCATTAAAATGCCATTTTGAAAATCAAGAGTCATAACATGAGATGCTAAAATTAATTTTGATAAACTCGATAAAATTTTGAAAATACCTTAGGTTCTCTTCGCAATGCTAAAAACCTGAGAAACTTTCCACATTATAATGTTAAAATTAGCATTTAAAAAGAAGTAAATGTTTCACCCTTTCTGTTTCTAATACACATGCACAGCTATTTTCGAATTTTCTTGTTGTGAAAGAGCAAACATCAAAAAGCATTGTGAAAGTGAAAAGTGAATTAATTAAATATGATCTTAAAAAATACGTTAGAATTTATGAGTAGATTCAAGTAGAAAATCAAAATTCATAACGCCTAAAACTCCCGATTAAACTTTTAAGCCACAGGAATGAACTCCCCATGCTCCTATTCATCCTACAACGCGCTATAAATATTTAAATTTATTATTAAAAAAATAAAGAGTTTGGTTTTCAATTTCCGCTTATACTTTTTATCTTTACCGTTATTCTAATTCCGGACCTATTTATTCTAATGGGGAGGTCCGGAATTATTCTTATTCCGGACCTCCACATATCATCTCAACTCAAGAGCATTACTCCAAGGTTTCATCATTGGCAATCATCAATTCGAGGGTTAGTTTTGCTGCAGCTCTTCACCTTTGTCATTTATACCAGTCACTTTCTTTCCCTCCAACTCCATTTTAAATCTGAACTTTTTTGCTTGGAATATCCTATTAGCGGCCTTCTCTGCAGTTATCGTATCTAAATTTCCATACTGTTTTTGAGAGGGTGTCAGCAATTACTTATTAGATCGTTGCGTTAGATTGCTTCTAATAAGTTTGCGTCTTCTTTCTCAATTAAAAAAAATTAAGATTTCTTCATTCATAAATTGCACGGTTTTCATCCTTCTTTTATGTTAATAATTTATAAAGGCTCCACCTAATGCTGAAACTACTAAAAACCACAATTAATGCAGCCCAAGAAACTAAGTACGGACTTTTCTGCATTGATAGGTCTTGAATCAGTGAAATAGGGAGAAAGTTAACTAAGGATGAATGGATATGAGGATCATATCCAATCATATTGCATGGAATTAGCAAGTCAAACTGCATAAAATTGAATTGTAGATTATAGTCTTGTTTATTTAAATGATGTGATAAAGGTAAGGGAGTCTTTTGGGACAAAACTGGATGAGACAAAGTCTATACATATATTTTGATATTTAGGATAATAAACAAATGCGAGCATTTTACTGTGTAAAAATTATTTGCCTGGTCCGAGTTTCGAACCTCAATCCTTCGACATTCAAATAATAAAATCTGAAGGTCCGTGGGATGAAGCTACCCTCTCGATCCTTCGACGACAGCATTTTATGAGAAATGTGCAATAAACTACACTTTTTCCTTCTATTTCCACTTCTCCACTCAACGGCCAATATTACACACTTTCCTCATTTCATCTCCAATACAAGTTTCGGAACGCGAAGTTATTATCGATCCAAATCAAAATACGTTTGAAAGTTCTGCGAATATGTACAGTCCGTGATGAAACCCTTAAAAAAAAAGACACCCATGCGATAGTTTGACTGTAGGTTCGACCCAAATATGAAACGGGATTCCTTACTATTTTTTCCCCAAGCTCACTATGATATTTGGGGCGGTCGCCGAAGGAGTCTGAGTTTATTAGGATGAAAAAGAGGGTGGTTCTGTCCACAATGGAAGGGCCGGGTGGAGGAGAGGAATGTAGGAGAAGAAGGGGGGAGGGGGAACCGAGAGGGTCGTGATGGTGAGGGGTAGGCAGGTAACCTAGTGGGATCGAGGGGGCTGGAAGAAGGGACGGAAGGATTCTAGGTCTCTTGAAAGGGGGTGAACGAATATCAGGGTCGAACACCTGAATGGCTTCTTTGGGTTGGAGCAACTGGACAAAATGCGATAGCTGACAGGCACTTCGCTCGGCCGGCGTCTTAACTCGCATACACAAAGGTGCCAACTTAAAATGAGAAATGACGTGATCGAAAGAATAGGTAACCTAAGTACGCGATAAGTACGTGATCGTTGCTATTATCCATCTGCAAAATGGACCGTAAGAACTCTACCTTTCTAATCACTCTCACATTTATTCACGAAACTTGCATACTTACGAGTGCAATCAATAAAATCGGACAAGGTGGTAGCTTTACTGGATTATAAGAATAACTAGGTTATGAATCATTCACCGGCCGGAGGTTAAGCTATAGGCTAAATTTGACATATTAACCGGAAACTGGTCTATTTTCTTACGATATTAAAACATTTCTACTAACGCCGTCGTACTAAGGTAGGAAGGATCATGAAAATAAGATCAGGAAGGTGAACTTTACAAAGGATGAGTTTGAACTGTCATTTTTCCCTCGGTCGATAGAGGGTCAGAATTATTGCCGAAACAAGCGTTAAGGAAAAAACATTTTGTGCTAAGTAGCCTAGCTACCTAGTCTATCCTCACATTTATCTGTTTTAATGCAGCCCTACTAGCAGCTCGTCTTGCATGCGTAGAGTACTCTTTTATATGTAGATATTTGGTGCATGTAAACCGATTGGTTTAATTTCCTTCCATATGTTCAATTTTATAACCTCTCTATTTGCTTCGAACATTCGAGTAATACATAATATGAGGGTAAATGTCTCGCGTGGATCCCCATACCACTCCCACATACGCCAGCGTTGGCTTTTAGGTTACCATGTAGATGAGATATACAAGAGCAAATAAAGACGTTTGGTGGAGTTTTAAAGTGCAGGAATTCTTAGAATAAGGTCATTCGCAAAGATATATTTAGTTAAATTAATTCATTATGATTTTATGTCTCAAGATAATATATTTAAGTACCAGAGCGATAAATAATAAACTAGATTATGGTTTAGTGATAAACTGAATATATGATTTAAAAACTATTGGCGGCGGATGGGTTCACTTATGAAGTTCTAATAATTATCCGCGTAACAACTATTGTAAATCGATCGAGAAATATTTAAACATTTGAGTGAAAATGTTCCTCGAAGGAAAAAATAAAAAGATTCATAATCCCGCCAGTACGAGATAGCGACATAGGGTTCCCATTCCAATCCTTTAAAATATTTCACATTCCCCTACCGTTTCCATTAGTGATTGCACTCTCGTCATTTCCCGGTGTGAGGCATTTGAGGCTAAAATTTAGATACATATATTGTGGTCGAGAATCAATTATATAATCTAGAAAATAAAAAAAAAACACATTTTAAAAGGAAAGGAGAAAAGAATGCGAGAAACTTATTCGGAAAGCTACTCATCTGGCATTTTTACAAATAACACCTTAATTTGATTTTTATTCCATAACTGTCACTTCATGGTTTGATTTAGACAAAACCATATTTTGTGCAAATATTTTGTTTCTAGCTGAAAAATGTAATCAAGACAAGATAAAAGTTGGTAAAAATTATACAAATATACCTGTCCACCTCCAATATGTGAAAGGAAATTTGGATTTTCAAAATTGGGATTTAATATGGTACCATACCTGAAGAAGTATTACATTTGGAGAATTTGAATTTGGTTAACCTTTGGTTTCTAATTGATGCAGGCGGTTTCCTGACATTTCATTCATTCATTACCAGAAATACACCACCAAGCTGATTGTTTTTCATGAAACCTTAAGTTTAGTATCAACATCATATCGTTCAAGAATCTAATTAGATGATAAGTGCTGACAAATACTAAGTAACTGAATAAATAAGGGCGAGCATCTTATTTTAAATTTCAATTGAACATAAATAATATTCGTTCATATTTCGTGAAGATAAAATTATCTTCATTAATTGAAATATATAAATGTAAAATAATTGAGTACTATCTTAAAATATGTATATTTCAAACATCTTTAAAATTATGTATTCTAACTACCTACGTATAGCAAGCAACATGTTACCATCTGTGAGACCAATATTCAAGCGAAAAAACTTTGTGAGGTCATCGAGATTTACAGGTGAAATTAACGAGGGCAACCGGTAGAATGAACGAATGTTCTAAAGGAAGACACAGCCAAATACTCAAAAATAAAATTTGATTGAAATGGGTTGACTCCCACCCTAGTCCCTGTTATCTTCCTGTTTCGACGATCCCGGCTGGATGTCAGGCATTCTTTACCAAATGGCGTTAACTCACTCGAAAAGAGCTCGTGGTTTGACTCGCCAACGCATGACGTCTACAGAGATAAACAATCACGCGGATGAAAAACAAATCTCGGGTGAGAGAGGGGTAAGAGGAAGATTTTTTGCATTCAATTCTTTTTTAAATTTCATTTACCAGGATGAAACGAAACCAAAAAAACACATTTTAAAAAGATATGAGATAGAAAGGAATTTCGGCATCTGAATGAAATTTCAATGCAAATTGGAACTGAACAGGTTAGAATTTCACAGTTCACTGCTACAAAAACGCCATACCACATCCTGTCTCTCATCCAAGATGTCTTTAGAAGGCATCTGTTTAATTTTTATTTGATTCTCCCAGGCACTTCTGAGCCGATGACTCCCACAACTTAACCATTGGGCACGATAACTACGGGAAGTTACCTCTTTTTATTCAACGTAAGTAGATCGTGTGTTTAATAATATTATAAGTTAAAAAAAACCACGTAATATTTAAAAAAATTGTAATTACAGTCCCAAAAGATATGAGAAGGCAGATATAACACCGACAAAACGTATAATAATGAATAATTTTTGGAATTAGGCATACTGAAAATCCTTGAAGAGCAGTGTAACTTGAAGGGATACAATCAGATCATATGTTATTTTTAGGCTGAACCGAGTTCCTTTTCCGTAGAATAGAAACGCAACGCTTTTTACATGTTTACAAAAAGGTTTGATATTGAAAATTTATTACACATTAATGAGGGCTGACGTCTTAAATAAATATAGAGGTGAATTCAAAAGGCAAGTACCGTTTTTGTATGAAAAAAAATTTTGCGCAGTATTTTTGTTTTCAGTTATTTTTCAATGAAAAAGCACACCTTAAGCTAATTTTCAATTTAAATTTTGTTATTATTGAGGATCTTGTCATTTCTTGTTACGATTATTTGCAATGTTAAGGTCAATAAAATATTCCGCTGACTGTGAAATATGGGCTGTTATCCGATTTTTGAAGTCAAAGAAAGCACAATTCCTCTCAATTTCACTGGCGGATCGTTGAGAGATTTATGGGGACAGTGCAATGAGAGATGAAATGGTTAAAACTTGGGTAAAACAGTTCAAATAAAGNNNNGCAATGAGAGATGAAATGGTTAAAACTTGGGTAAAACAGTTCAAATAAAGTCGAAAGGATATGCATTATCAAGGAGAGGGAGGCCTTGTTGCCGTTGTCATTGAAGATTTGATCTGGAAAATTGATGAGAAAATCTGTGAGAATTAGCGTTTCACTATTTCCTTACTAAGCGGTGAATTTCTTGAAATTTCAAGATAGGTCTTAATAATTCGAGAGGCAGTGTTTTTCATCAATTGTAGCGACGTTCTTTGAAGAGGGAATTAACAACCTGCTCTCCAGACACGAAAATTTCCTCAACGGAGGAAATTATGCCCAAAAATAGTTTGTCTACTCTTTCATTTACAAATGAATTCAAGCTAAAAACAAGCAAATATTCAATGTGAAGTTTTTAAACAAATAGGAACTTACTTTTTGAACACCCCTTGTTATATACGAAATTTATCGAATATTTACATATAAAATAAATTGAGAAAAATTTCAACATTAGAAGGTCAGGAAGATATTAAGCATAGCAATTACGTTTGGAAGTAGTACAGTATAAATGAATTTAGGCTTGACTAAATCTAAATCAATTATTTTTCTTCAATAAAAATTACTACTGAAGGTAAAAAATAATCATATGAATTTATTACTAGCTTATACTATCCAGAATTAACAACTGTGGTAGAAATTTACGTTTGCAGACAGAAATCAGGACTAAAGGGGTAGACTTAAAAGGTAGAAAAAATTCATAACCGACCCTTGGTGTATTTTAAATTTTTATTATAAAAATAAAGCTCATTTTGATTGGTTCAATATAATGAATAATGAAATAGTTGTGAAGCTCGAACCCACAGGATTGGTTGCTAAAATCACTATGGAAACCGATGTCACACCGATTATTACCCTTCGGTTTGAAAATGTCTTAGAAAATCAATCCCATTGAATAGATTTCAAACGGTAATTGGTCTGACCATATAGATCACGAACATCAAGGAAGTTATTTTGCCGTATCAACACCGAAAAGATCACCACCATTCCCAGTGCATTCTCAGTAAGGGAGATGTTGGGGTGCCAACGGAGCGAAGGTGAGAAATACGCGATAAGAGATAGAATGACTAGAATGAGTGAGTGAAGCAACTGATCTGGCGCAAGACGGAAGTAGGCAACTCCCTCTTTCGCATAACCTTCTACCGTTACTATCCCGCGTCAATCAATCTGCTCCTGGGCCAACTACGCACATAAACCGCGAGACCACAACCCATAAACGCAAGAGTGGAAATGAAGAGAGGGGAGAAATATTTGTTCATTTTAGGTGGATAGCGGAAGAAGGAAGGAAGCAATAGCCATTAGAAGCCCGCATATCTCTTTCTCCATGCTCTCAAACCACCGCGGCCACTTACCCTTTACTTCCCCTAAATCTTTAATGAATAGCAGAGGAGGGAGAAGAAAATAGGTTTTACAAGAAGGATTCTCGTAGACGTTTAGATCAGATCATGTCTAGGTATTTATTTTCATTGAATTTTGTGCACAGTCTTAATATGCGTGAATGATTCGCGAATCGAGACCTCTGAGAGACTAAAACGATTTTATGTGGGCACATTGAGCAACTTATGTAAAGATATCCGCTCTTAAATGATTTCCTACCTTTCTCGATAATCGACGTCGACGTGAGCAAATGTATATCCTCAAGGTATTTGGCAAACTTTTTCAATAAATTTTCCCTATGGGAATTACTTCACAAGTAAAACCTAGCCTTTACCTAGAATTATCAATCGCAAATTCAATAATCTTTTTTTCGCCTTTAAGAAGAGTCGTTCATTGTACAAGAACTTGAGTCTCTTGTATAAGAAAAGAATGTGATTTAGTTCCGTATGAAGTTACTGAGTGCTTTTTCAGTTATAGAGGTAGTATATCGTTTCATTCGAAGGCTAAGACCATTTTTTTACCACGAAAATTAATGCTGAAGTAGAGATAGAAAAATTGTAACAACCCATGCATTGATAACTCATTTAATCATTTACAAAAAGTTTGCATATAAAATATAGGTACATAAAAATGTATAATTTCATGTTCAGTTAGGCAGTTTCAATAAAATGCAAGGGATTCTGAATACTCCGTAATCGTCAAAAGGTGTACAATACTTAATAACATATTATGGAAGTGGCTTGTGAAAACCTATAGCTATACAACGTGAGTTTGAAGATAGTTTCTATGCTATGGTGTTTTTATGCAAACATGATGCCACAGGAAAATAAAAAGATATGATGGGTGGATGGAACAACTAAAAAAATGAGGTTCTACTATTGCTGGGATAAGAAGAAATCTGTATC
>LYUA01000638.1:215979-237015 GCA_002093875.1 Calopteryx splendens
TGCAAGAGCAAAAGAATGAAGCGTAAAAATATGGAAATTTTACGATTCTGGCGAGCCGAAGAAACCGACATTTTTGGGTGCGGGAGGATGGGCGAGGGAGGGGGTTTGAGTGAGTTGATAGCAGGCGAGGAAAAAGTTCGGGAGACGTGACGGCAAGATTGGAGTGGGGTGGTTTTTCTCCAAAGTACATTTTTCCTCAAACTCCGCCGACACTTTCGGAAATAGACGCGCTCACACCCGATGCAGGTTCGTTAAACTTCCTTCACTCCGCGCCCCTCACACGAAAACCTTCCACCCCCAAGGCATCCGCGCTCCAGGTAGACTCTTCCGCCTTCTCTCCCCCAGGGACCAATCACAAACGGTTTACCCGCTTACTTAAGCCAATTGACTCATTTATAACTGGAAAAACTTCTCGCCTTCCCCTCCCGGGCCGTGTAGGGACCCCCTCCGGTGATTCTTTTCCGGAATCCTGGGAAAGTATTACTTAATAGAATCCAAGTCTAGGTTCAGTTACCTAATACACCCAAGATTCTTCTCTGCGAACTTTTTTGTTATTATTAATAATATAAATCCTACAATTTAGCACTTAGCCAGGTGGCAACATACATGCTCATTATGCATACATCATTATTCTTCATTATTCAGTTCATCAGTACATCAGTTTTTCAGTACTTCATTAATTTTATATATTTTAGTCGGCGCAAACGCAACTTCGGGTATCCGATGACCTCCGATCCACTTCACCACATTTTTTTTACCCAAAGCCCAGTAGTTACATTTGAAAGGACAGCAAGTACTACATTTTCCTGCAAACCACCGTTGATCAATTATCTTATTTTAAATTTAAATCTTTTGCTCAGAAGTATATTTTTCTCAAAATAAAACCTCGTGAACCTTGAGAGCGAGAAATGCAATATTAAAAACTGGTCTCTCGTTTTTCGGAACAGAAAAACTATATTTCAATATGTTTCTCGTCATTAAATTTATCAAGAACTTTCAACCACATAAAAGTATCAATTACATTGGGTCTATTTGCTGTTTTAGCCTCTAAAGAACATGCATGCAAAAAAATACCATTGATGATTTTGATCGGTGATTTACACAATGACAGAAGATTTCATTTTATATTGCTAAGGAGTATTTGGTAACCGATCAGATTTGCAAGAGAATCGTACAGTTTAAGGTTCAACAAGTGATAATTTAACAACTTGGAGATCCTGAAATGAAACAGGATCACTAACAAAAAGTGGGTACCAAATGTCGCACATCACAGGAGCCTATGGCGAGAGTCGAGATATTATTATGAACCGCTTAGTATTAATGACCCCATGACGACTATTATCACTCAATATAACCAACGTGGGTGTCATTCCTGTGGGTGAAATCTTAAAGATAATAAATTTTCGTAGCAGGCTCTGCACCGTGAGACGTCGTTACGAAATTAGAAACACTGCTGGTGCGACACGGTGATGAGTTATCTATACTATGAAACGTCGGGTCGATATAGGCCTGTCAAAGGATGGTGGTCACCTAGGAGGCAAAAGGCTTGATACCTTATAACTGAGCATGAAATAAAGTTAGGATTAAAAAGTCTGTATATTCTCTCATTCCGTTGCCATGATCTGGATGCAGTTCTACAAAAGAAACTTTTACTCACAAAATGAAGTCTTCTTATAACCCATACAATGATGAGAAAAGTGTGTTATCTAAATTATCACATATTCTTGAATTTCAATTCATGCAAACTGTAACCTTTAACTGAAGATAACAATTTAAAAATCAAAGAAAGAATACAAAAGTTGAAGGGAAATACAATAAACTATGGACTATTTCAGAAGCTCACAGCTTTCCGAATCATTTAAGTCTAAACAGAAGGCAATAAAATACTTACACATAGAGATATATCTGCTATGGAATGGTAACAGTACTCACCTGAAAATAAAAGAAAAAAATTAATTAATCTTACAGTATTCATGACACAGATACTTAGATATATCCAAAAGTAATTGAAACAGACTTTGGCAGAATTAATCGTTAAGGAATAATTTTGAAATTATAGGTAAAATACTTTAATTTCAATCCTTCATCAAGTTTTTTTTACGAACAAAGTAATTTCGTCATTTTTTCAAATTTACATCTACGAGTGCTTCTAACCAAAATAGTCTGAATTTCACAAAAAATATGAATTATTACAATAGGGAAAAATGTGAACTAATATATGTTTCCATGTGTAAATAATATAGATAATACCAAGAGCATCACATCGAAAAAAGCATGAACGATGAATATTCCATTTTTTTCGGGACGATGAGAACCGTTCGCATAATTCTATCCGGTGAAACTTAAGCGAGCACTTTGAAATTTTAAAAAATCGTGGACTTTTGGTCAGCCGTACAGCAAAAAGGATCTCAATAGAACAAGGAATGAATTTTAATAAAATACAAAATCTTCCAGATAATATTTAATTATTTGAAGGATGAAGGAGCAACTGATCACGCCCTTAAAAATATGAATCGACCTCTACTAAAAGTAAACTGTTATTATATAAGAAATTAAAATTGAATGAATACACAGCGCACCTATTATTATAGTAATATATAAATAAATATGGGAGACGAGAAAAAAGTACCATGATTATAAGAATAAAATATTCTTTATGCATATAATAAAGAATTTGAATCCGGTAATAAAGGTTTCTATCGGCTTTTTGGACACCAATTTTGTTACGCAGCTGCCTTAATTTTGTTACAATTTCCTCAATGTTCCATAATTATCAAAGAGCTGTTCAAACTGCTTTCAATGCCATAAAATTCCACGGGTGAATGATAAAACACAATAGTTAAAATTCCAACCCGACAAAATTGTTCGTACGTACCGCTGGAGGGAAGAAATTTCACAATTTAAATGCCATTTCTGATGGAACTTTGGGTACTGTGTGCATAGTTTCACAAATCCCAGCCGTTTGCACATGCGCACAGTGACAACATGAGAAAATAATGACCAGGAAGGCGCAGCAGCGGGGATCGCACTCGAATGTAATCCGTTCCGGATACACGGCCGCGCCTCTCTCTCTCCCCCTCACTCGCACATCACCACGAGTTTGAGGCAAAATTAATTTCCTTAACGGGGGACAGTGAAACAAGGTCTTGGGTCCCAAACAGACAATGTTTTCTTCTTTTTTTCTATTATTAACATGCATACGTGTAATATCAAAGGTACGCAAATTTGTGAAATTAGTTACAGAGGATAATTGAGTAACTGCATCTATGAATTATATTGTCGTGTTCTTGAGATTTTGGGAGGTGGATTCTCTACAGGATGACTAAAATATTTAGCTTAGCTGAAGATACGCTGACGAAACATTTTCTTGCCTGAATTATAGGTTGCAGAGATTGTGTGTTGTTCTTTGCTCAAATGGATCTTTTGAGGGATATCAGATTTTGGGTGAGGTAGATAAGAACCTTCCAACCAAATCTCGATTTCCGGTAGGTGAATAATATTTCAGTGATAATAAAATCTCCTAGGTTTTAATTGGTAAAGTTATAATCGTAGTGCATGCGCTTCGGAATATTTGCTCACCAATAGACTCGCTATTAAATTAACTTATAAAGATGACAGTGATTCCGTACTCCTTTTTCCAACCCTCAAACCTATACTGTACATTAACCATCTTTAACAACTCAAGTTTCTATTAAACCATATTAGTAGACGACCTTATATATATTTTCCTTTGGAAAAAATTGTGTGCCTTATTTTCAGGTAATGTTGCCAAGAGTCTTTAAGTGTGAAATAAGGTAATTTTTTACTATATTCTTACTTCACTTAAGAATCGAATCTGTTTCATTTAATTGCGTTTTAAAATGTAAATTATTAGCGTTCTTTCTTTTTAAAATGCATTTTCCATAATACATTAATAATGAATTTTTAATAATCATTAATCTCAAGTATAAATATGAAATAATGGAATGATTATTTCGTTTTTTGGTTTTCAACCACAAGATAATACTTCAAAATAGGTGAGTTTTATTGCATCTCATTTTCTCGTGTATCAAACATTATCCATTCTATTACTGCCTTAAACATTCTACGTCCTCTCCTTTCTTGTTTTTATGTTTTCTATGAGTATACTGACCATTTTCCTCAATAAAACTCACAAATTTTGAAGGAATGATCATTGTTCAGTTATAGACTATTATGAACCATTGACATGAATTACAAATTAATAAATTAACAGTTAAGGACGTAAGTAACGAATAACAATACTCAACAGATTTCTCATTGAAACTACTATATAAATTAAATCTTCCAGAACAAAGTATCCTTATACCCCGTTTTCCGATCATGCCCACAGAACTAGTGCTATCCACCTTCACACATAATATATTTTAAATTCTTCGTATTACAACCCTCATAGTCTCGCAACTACTTATTAATCACTGACAAAAATTATTATTTCCTCTTCACCATCTTCTATAATTCCCCGCATTTGAAATTGCTTCGTTTTTCTTGCTATCTACCTAGCTTTTTTTCCTTTTGTCTTTCAGTCATCAGCATTGCAGCAAAATAATAAGTTCCAATTTACCCTAATTCTTTTTCACATTAGTTCACGACCCATAATTTACGGTATTACTTCAACTTTAACCTAAATATATCTTTCCTGGTTCTTCAGGGTCATTTCTTTCGTTGAATAAAATCTCCTCAAATGAACTGCTTTATGATTTTGCTAAAAGAGTATTTAAAAAAATTACAGTAACTGTGATGTTTCTAGGTCGTCCGTCAATTTCTAAAATTGGCTGTTGTTTATGTTCTAAATTCAGCAGGGACAAGGGCTGTCACTCGAAAAGCTGAAGCATCCGCATACTAACCCGCTCCTAGGAACACAATAAAAAGTGCCATTATGCTGCAAAATGAAGACTTTGAAAATGCTCTACTTATCGCTCGTCCCTCATGATTTATAAATAAAGTTGCTTCTCTCCTAGCCTTGACTCCCACACTTCCAAACGACGGGTAAGTAAACAAAAGAAGGATATGGGATAGCGTGGGCGGGTGGGGGAGAAATATTCGCCAAGAACAAAACGGCACAACAAACATTTTCCGAAGCTTCCGTGCCTAGCGCTCAAGGAGATGCCTGTACATTATCAATCAGGTCGGCAGGGCGTGTGGGATGAGGAGGGACGGAGGAGAGGCCTGTGAGATGCATGCCAGCAGCACTTATATACCGGTGAGGCGGAGGGTGGATTGAAAGGGTTAAAATGGGTGCCACGGAAAATGGAAGAGAAAGGAACATTTGCCGTTTGCTACAGGAAGCAAATCTCTCATGGGACCCACTGCAAACGCCACCGCGGTTCCTGTTTATTCGTCAAGAGCCGTAACTACAATCGCTATGCCGCCATAAAAATAAAAATAGGTAGCCCACTACGCATAGAGGTAGGTTTTGGGCGCCCCCTAAAAGTTATTATATATCGCCACAGCCTTCTAAAGTACATCGGCGGAAGAGAAACACAATTTGCCCTAAATTGTGTAAAGCTCCTCATAAAGCACTCTATCGTGCCATCCAAACTCATTTCCGCCCGCGTCCTTGGTTACCTAGCGTCATCTCTGATAATGCAGAGTTACACATTCCACCACCACTCAAATCACCCCCACCATCTACCCCTTGTCTCCCTTCTTCTGAATTCCCATGCTACATCTGGTCTTTACTGTCTCACTTTAGAATTTTATAATAGAGTAGTAACGAGGGTCCTGATACAACTATTAAATAAGGCTACCATTAGGAAACATTTTAAAACACAACTTAGAAATGAGCAATTCAATTAGTAAGAGTGTTACATCATATTTGTAAAAGACTTAATCATTCTTTAAAGAGTTATTTCTTCTCAGAGAATGTTTTGAAATACTGGATTTTAATTGAGAACCTTAAATTTGTCACATAGGATGTGTATCTAAATCTATTAATTCTATCGTATGGCCATTTAGTTTGAAATTTGTAGCGGTATCAGTAGGTATAAATTGGGCTATAGGTATTAACAGAATTTCAGAAGTGAATCAAGCAACTCAAAATCCATTCAACTGAAACATGATTATACTTTATCCTAACACCAACAAAACAACTACAAAATTATCGTCTTAAAACTTTTTAATTATTTTGCAACTGAAAATCCTCCTTTAAGTGGATAAAAATGTATATTGTAACACTGCTGATGAATGATTAAAATGGAAGGTGGCACATTTTCAATTTAAATAAGTTAATCTAATTATAATTCAAATCCATAAAAACTGTAGTAGAACGAAGTAAAACCTCATAGTTTCGTTTTTGTATGGCTAAGTCATGTTTATGCATGGAGAAACCTTTGTATGAAATTAGCTGTCTCATGTGGAAAGATCCGGAAATACATTACTGAACCCAGCGTGGAGGCTCATGAAAGATCTCATGATTCTTTCAAACCATGGAAAGGGAGAAAAATGATCCTTTCAGCATTTAAAGACAATCCAAATGCAACAAACGCACAGTATAATAATTATAAAACATGTTAATGAGCGCCAATATTAATGAAAATTATGATAATTGTTCCGAACATATAAAATAATATTTCGACGCTATTGTGACAACCGAGAGTTGGTGGCATTAAACGTAAATATCTACCAATAGATGAGAGTACACTTCATGGTTCCTAAAACTTTTCCCAACTCTTTGATTACACTGAAAGTCCGAGCACTGCGAGTGGAGTCCCCCCTGTTCCAAAGTGATTTCCCGCGAGTCGCATCGCCGTTGGACAAGGATTGAACGACCTAATGCAGCAATATATGAGTTAAAGATTTTAAAGCGATGGCTAGTAAAAGGTTAGCGAGATACGAATCAGGGAGTGAGATCGCCGCTCACATATGAATTGCAGGTGAAAACATTTCGAATGTTATTTTAGCCACGCCATTGGATTCAACAATTGATAAAGATAAAGGGCTAAAATACGCCTGCCCAGGGGAGCATCGTAGAGCAGGGTTGCTAGTCGATATGTTGTGGGCGTTGTCGCATAAATGTAGGCTACCATTAACCAGTATCAGGCTCTGATTGGCCTATTTAGTACTGAATTATTCTACTGGAGTGCCATAATCGCGGATATTTCCATCCTAATATTCAAGTGTTAGTATTTTACTTAAGTGAGGCACGCAAATATGACTGCCATTTTAACTTGTCTCTAGGGTTATTCGTATCTTCTGAAACATTATGCTGAATCAAAACTACCCTTTGGCATTTACGAAACGGAAAGGTAAATTCGCGGATTAAGAGTACGTTCAATTAGTAGGTAGTTGTAAACGCATAAAATTGAAAAGCCGTATTACTAATTTTAATTAGTAGGTTATTGTCAAATAGCCTCAGCTAGGAGTGAAGGGGCTGCATCAAGTACGTGTAAAATGGTGCTTAGGTATAAATGCGTGAAATAAATACTATCATAATGTTTATCTTAAATATTATGATAATCTATTCTGCATAATACCAGGTTTTATTGCTTTAACTCTAAATATCCTACAAGAGCAATGCTAAATGCAAATTATATGCATAAAAGTCGTTCTGAATATTATGATATGCCTTTGTTAAGGTTTTCATCTTAACACAAAAAGTTTTAATTATTCTATATGAACCCATATTCATAGGCATTGCCTTATCATCACATTATCAAATTTCCTCAATCAAAGCAAAAACGCAAAGAAAATTTAATTTAATCAGTAAACTTTATAAATAAAAATACGCTGACAGTACCGTTTTAAAATTGATCAAATAGTATACGCAGTACATTGTGGAAAAGAGTCAAGTAATTATATAGATATACTTACTCCCAACACAATTAATAAATAGGGATTTGAACATAAACGGTGTTCATGTAAAATGTTAGAACCACTTCCATTGGTTAATGAGAAATACCTATTACAATATAATAATAAGTATCTAGGTATGTTTACGATAAAAATGAAAATTATTCGTAATAAATATGGAAAATATAAGAGAGAGAGAGCTTCAAGATGAAGCGTGCCCGAATGTATAGGTAATAAAAATGGAATATGGACAAAAAATATCCTTTTCCTACGATGAATAGATAAACCGATGCTTTCAAAATTACATAGCATCTTTGCCACCTAATTTTTCCGGCTTTTCTCAGTTGGTATCACCAATACAAATAAAAACATCTGAAGATATCATCAAATGCTTTTGAGCGGCGGCCTAGAAAATTGTTTCTTTTTGCGCCAAAACCTTTTTGCTTCGGATAAACATAATGAACCTTCTTCCCTACGAGAAAAAGGCGATACCTCTTTGACGACAGGAACGGACTCGTCCCAACGTGAAAGTTTTTCTCACGGGCAATTTTTCATACGCAAACATTTGCAGGAGCGTAAACTATGATTTTTTTCACTATGGAGAGCGCGCTTATTGACAATTCTTTTGTCCTTCTCGCCCTCACAAAAGCTTTGTGGAACATTTTAAATTCTCTCTCACTCTCCGTTCCTACCTAGTTTATTTTTCTCTCGATTTTTTCCTCCCTCCTTACTCCACCCCTTTCGTATGCTTTCCGCATTTCCCTCTACCATTACTCGCTCAATACACATACGAGTGTTATTTCCAACACTTACGTAAACACATGGGTTTTCCTTTTTATCCTCCCATTCCGCCGTATCTCAACGAAAGAAAACAATTGGAGCTACTAACTGACGTAATTCTCGTCTTTCATCATCCCCAATTCGATGTGTACATGCGCGGAAGTTTACTGTTATTAGTTACAGGATTAACCCGAGGGGTTTTCCTTAATTCGGTTACATCACCTTTGACTTTTCCCAAACCACAAATTTCCGATAAGTTAGTGTGAAACTAAAAGCCTCTTGCAAAGGTGAAAGAAAAAAGAAAAACAAGTATTATTTAACCATTGTATAAGGAAAAATGACATTTCAATGTATCAAGCTGTAATAAGGGTCCTTTTGATACTATTTCATCCATAATAGTTTTAATAGCATGATCATTAATTTTTCACTGAGGAATTCATCAGATCAATCCATTAGATATAAAAAAATAAGTTACTTAGAAAGAATAGTTGGTTATAAAATGAGTGAATACTTATTTAAGAATATGTAATTTAAAATCGACGTCATTTGGTGGTTCATTTATATTATGGCCGTCCTAGCACACAATGCAGCAGGTGTACAAGCAGGTGGACAATTTATCATAAAAATTAACTAGTACATGCTGAATACCTGCTGTCAAGTATGGATAACAAGTCTAAATACAGTATTCCTGATGTCCCTAGGCGACTAAAATGACTACCGATCAAATTGATAAATCCTGCGTTTGGTAGATCTCTTTTCCATTTTAATTCATTCATGGCCTATTCACAATTAAAGCAATGTTAACGAAATACACCATAAGAATCTATCACTACAGGTATGAACAAAATTTCAATTTAACTACATTAGTATCAGTTCTAACTTACCAAAAATTCACAATGGTTGGACCACAATAGCATAAATATTTCTAATGATCATTTTCTTCCAGATAAGTAAAGTTACTTTCATATATAATGGCTATCAAAATTTAACTTGTGTTCCATACTCAATCAATTTTGCTTCGATTGTGGTGAAAATGAACATAAAAGAATGAATTATTGAGGCAAATAATGACCAGCATGCCTGATCTGGAGAATAATAAAATATTCTTTTAGAAATGTAACATCCAACTGTCGCACCAAAAAAATCGATCCATGAAATGATTTACGTATGTGGATTTTATTTAAAAGTCACAACTTTTCTCTTCAGATTCACTTTCTGAAGACATCAGCAAATGACGTGATATAAGCCACTTTGCGTAAAGCCGTGTCGGCACCAAATATTTTTGCTCCAATATGCAAATTATTTATAAAAACAACGACTTCCATTTTTTACACAAAAATACAATAATTTAAGATAAAATAGCAAGGTAAAAACATTTTAAAAGAAAAAAATTATTGTGTTAGATGACGTTAGTTTTTGTTTCATCAAAGTCTTCCAACGGCTTCAACTTGATTATTGGGTTTGGATGATGTACGAGTAAGATAAGAAACCTTCCTTTTCTATCAAAACGTGAAAAAATGGATGGAAATAGTGCTCCACTTTTCCACCTACATATTATTTTTTCGTCATATAGAAACAAAGAATTCCATAGGGTTGATCCTGACTCTAGTGCATTAAAAAAATTTATAATAAATATTACATCTGTGCATTTCACTGTACATAACTACTCCAAGCTATTTTTTGTTTTGACAACCTTTCACTCCAGGCATAAAAGTGATATATTCTTCATAAAGGCATTCTTCGAAGAGATGGAGCAAATCTTATCTCTCATCGTGTTTTTGACTGCTGGGCTGTTCAATTTAATCCTGACCTTTCTTACTCTCCTTCATGTAAGAACAAGTTCCAGCTCATTTCCCTCGCTTTTCTTGCTCAACTAACAACCACGTTACCCATGCCTCCATTTATCATTCCATTCCGGAACCTTCCCAACTCTCTCTTCTGACGCATTCACATTTCAATCACAAACTTTCTCACCTGACTTATCTCATACAATATCAATTTTTTTCGGTACACACTACTCCCATCGACGCTTTTAGTCTGCTCACGAGCTCTTCCGCTAGATTTGGGATTACACATCTCGTAGAAAGGCACAGAGGTAGCACATCGTCACGCTTCAATCCAATATTTTTAACTTTTCCTTTTTCAATATCCCTCTTCAGTTACCCTAATATATACTTATAAAATGAATAGTAATCAGATGAGTTAACTTCAAGATATAAATTTATTTTAGGACTTTTTTGCAGAATTCCATAAACAAATATAAAATTTATAGTTTTTCAATGGTCCCCATATCAGCTCGAATGTCCTCCACCTTGATTGCACGTGCGCCAGCGTAAAAATTGTAAAAATCTAGCGAAACGTGGATCATTTTCAGCAAAACTCATTTGCGAAATATAGATACAATTTATGCGATAATAAAAATTAAGAGGTTAAATTAAATTTTACCTTTGAAAAAATTATTCGGAATGAATGGTTTCGTGAGATTCTCAGTGGTCTAGCTAACTCAGTAATTACCTTTCCATGAACATCTTTATTTCATAAAAATACTGAATTGTTCAATAAAATTTCAATCCGGGTGTGAAATTGATATCAAATGGTAGTGACGTTCATACACGATAAGACATGGATGATTGCGGCTTTCCCTACCCCGACGAACTTCCACCAAGACCTAGGAGTTTTGGATGAGCCCCAATGCGTTCATGGAGGGAGATGCGAATTGAAGTGGTAAATGACGATTGAATCAGGTAGTGCCAGCCAGGACAAAATGTATGGATTTAGACAGACAAAATATAGCCCATACACGTAAGATTCTATGCAAGGCGGCTGTATGAGAATCCCTTAGTTTGGTAGCCAATTAAGTGAAGGTTGCGAGCTAAAATCAGTAATAACAAGGGAGAATAAAACGAGTTAGTTACACACTTAACTTTCGTAGCATGAAAACAAGATGCTCGCTAACTATAGCATCATGGTTCTTAACGACTAATGGGATCAAAACATTGGTGATAGCTGGCCCGACCAGAAACGGCGGAGATGAGGCCTCTGCGGTCGTAATCACACGATATCCTTACGTAAGTATATCCTTATCCTTACAAGTTGATGTTAAACAGCAGTAGAAATATAAGCAAAATGAGACAAGTTTTTAGAATACGGATATTAAATGTTAGGGCGACTTTGGCTCTTTGTGTCCATTTTTCCTGCCTCCTTTGCATTTATCTGTAGAGACTTTTCTCCTCCCATACCATGCCCAAAATATCTTCGTTCATTTTCCTTCTCGTCCATTTCATTTTTTCAGCCTTCTCCAAACCCACATTTCAAAGAACTCCAACCTTTGTTAGTCATCTTGACTCAAAGACCAAGTATGCAAATCCCGCAGCGTTCAGTATCGTTACCTGATCAAAAAAAAGAGATCCAGAAAATCTAATTGTTCACTTAAAGAGCAAGTTAAGCGTCTTTGTTAGGCTAATTAAGGGTTTTATCCCGATGGGAAAATATATTTTTCCCAGCTGTTAATAAATGCACTTTATTTAAAAATACCTGTGATCAAAATTCATATTTGGGAAACCAAGAAGATCCGTAGTCGAAACCGAATCAGGATTTCATCGTGAATGAAAGCGGAAGACTGCGTCAATATTTTAGGAACAAGCATATATCTATTTTTTAAGAAAATTGAGCCACAGGGAGAATAACTTGTTTTTTATTTCAGACAACTGCCTAATTCATGAGGCCAACGTGACTAGAAAAAAAATTGACCATAACACCAACCTCATCGTATTATCACAGCCACTAAACTTTCCGCATATCTTATCGATTGAGAATTTCTGGAGGCCTTTAATAAATAAATGTTTTCACGTCAGTGTGAGAATTAGGGACGGAGTAGAAGCGTACGTTATAGATATGTGGATTCCCCTTGGGTGCTAAACGAAGCTATTCTAAATGTTGATAGTAACAATGAAGTCAAGGTTCAGCCGTTTAGAATATTTATTAAGTTTTCCTATAAACCAATGTTACATTTTAAACTCAAATTATCTAACTTTATTAAAGCTAATCGTTAGATTTTTACTGTATAATGAATGCTATTTAGAGACTTATAATGGAAACCGCATACGCAATCAAGCAATTAATGATCAAATGCAACTACTATGTATTTATGCACAACGACATAGAATAAATTTTATAACGGGCCTTAGAATTAAGTTTTACAGCTACTGTACCGTGAAGCGTATGACCAACGAAAATCAACATTAAGGGTTTTAGTCTCAACTTCAAATTTGTCGCAAGAATTATTTGCTAATAACTACACACCGGAATCCTGGGTAGTGAACGTGTTATAGGAACAGCTTTCGCCCGACCGCTGTTCGTCATGGAGGTACAGAAATGGGGGGTAGCGGTTAGAACGCGTCCAACCAACGGTGATCACGGATACTTCTGATCCCTCACCGATTGACATGATCGCTGCTCGCCAGCAAGCGGCCCGGGTCTTCCCCATTGCTCTTCCCTTTGCTTCCCTCCATTCTCCCCTAGATTTGGCAGCCGAGAGGAATGGGCCTGTAGCGGATGATGACGCACTCCGCGTGACCGGCTGGGAGAATGGGCGTCCGGGAGAACGAGCAAGGTCGGGCGCCTGCGTCACGAGGGCAGGGACGAGCATGAAAACTTCTGAAACATTCTTCCCATAAAAAAACCTCTGTTGCATTTGATAGTTCCAGGAAACTGCCTACTGAACTTTCCTTGGGTCTCTATGGTGGCTTAGTCATGGAACACACTGGAGTGGGTGGAGGATTATGTTCTGTGGGGAGAATAAACGGTGCTGCTCGGTTTTGTATTTCAAAAATAACTATTTACCCAATAACTTTTCACTCAGAAATTAAAAAAATGAAAGGAGAAAAAAATGAGTTTATGATCAACTACAAGAAACCACCGAGGATGCTCGTTAGAAACCAGTTGACGGTGAGGGGAAATTGAAATATAGTAAACAGCGAAAGGAGAAATGAATTTTTGAAGAAGGGGAGCAAAGCCTTGGGAACATGGATGAGGTGGGATAACAGTTTTATGCAAGTAATGATATGATTCTGAAAAGTACTAGATTAAAACATCATCACAGGCGTAAACACATAAGCAATACTCCAAGAATATTGCTTAAGGAAGAAACCAATTATATTTTTAATAGACATAATTCAAAAAGTCATCAATTTCAACAGCTTCTCCGAGGCAGAACCAACTTCGGAGCATAATTAAGTCATCATGAAAATCCAAGAGAGTTATGAGAGGGACGCTACGAAAGCGTAACGTATAATAAGTAGTGGAAAATGAAAATAGAAAAAATCGGCTGATAAAATCCAAAGCAAGGGTGAGCGGACGGGAACAGTATGGGAAAAGAAAGATAGAGCTGCAGAAGAAAACATTAGTGAGGGTAATTGTGAAGCCTGTATGAGAAACAATGGACTAAAGAAAAGGGGATCATGAAGATGAAGTGGTAGAAAAGTCAAAGGGAAATGGAAGTTTGCAGACAATGAACATTAAGCTTGTTGCAAGCAGAAAATCAATATTGCCAGAGAAAAGGAATAATAAAAACAATGTAATTATTAAGAGAATTATAGAACTAGGAAAAAGTGGGTTGTTCTCCTTCAGAGAGAGAAAGAGAAATGACATTCCGGATGTAGAAAAGAAAAACAAATGAATAATAACGGAAAAGAGATGACACATAAAAATGGATGAGAAAGAGAATTAGGGAAAGTGGATTCAGGAAAAATGGATTCTTGGAATGGAACTTTAGTTAGAAAAAATTATGTTAAATGTATCACACCAGTTATCTCAAATATAGGAAACTTATTTGAATTGATAGTTTGTGTGAGGACTGATACACGGAATGCGAGGTCCAAACGGCCGTAAGTATCAATATTTTTACAAGGGAAATAATTAATAATAACCAGCAGTGTGGATAACAGAGACAGCTTCTTATTTAAAATATCATTGACAGTAAAATTGCGAAAGTAAATACCACAATTGAAGATTGAGATTGACAGTGAAAATCAGGTGATTAAGACGGGTTGCAAGTCATGAATCATGCTTTTCAACTTACGCACAGAGAAATTTTAACAGAGACAAAGGAAGATAGGAGTTAAAAATTAAAGAAATTAAATTAATTGATTACTATAGAGTATATAAGTAGTGATTTGTAAGCCTAAATATATCACTTATTATTCTTCAGCGCATTTAAATATCGATGCATAGGATATGGGCAAAATAAAACTGATAGTAGCATGAAATAAAATATATAATCAAGGAATTAAAAGCCAAATGAACATAACACAGGAGCAGGTAAAATTGCTAAGTCTCGGTAGTTTCTTAAAAGAAAATACACATTTTGGTAATAGTATAAGTAAATAATTTGGAGCAGGGAGTTATTGTTATGGATTAATATATGAACTGTAAAAGAAGAAGTAAGGAAGAGATGAGTAAAGACATTAAAACGGAGCGTTTTCATTTTGTTTTCAAAAGCCTTTGATAAAAGAGCATAACAGTTGATTGAGGTCTTTTGGGATGTGCATTTGGCGAAAGATGGGAGGAAATAACCTGGAGAGAGGAAGACTGACAAGGGAGGCTCGGTTGGGTAAGAGAGGAAGTTGCCGGTGTAAATTCAAAGAGGATGGAAAAGAGGCAGTTTGGTGATGAAGGCGGAGATGGTGGGGAGTCAGCAAAGAAAGAAACAATGGGCAATCTGGACGGCATGTGGGAGTGTTAGAAAAAAGCTGAAAAAGGAAATAAAGTAGGTCAATATTGGTCTATTAAGCGATTTAGAACCTGACGACGATGTGTAGTCAATTTCAAGAATCACTTGATACCGATAATCATTAAATTGTAGCACTTGTACCATAGTGGTTATCATGATGCATAAAATATTGGTTGGAGAAGATTCATTTCGGAAAAGTATTTGAACTTTTATCACAGGAATTATGGGCAGGTATAATCGACGCGAATATTAATATAGCTATAAAATAAAATCTTCAAAGAGAAAGAAAAATTAATGGATAAATGCAATCTTCAGGGCCATGTACCAGGTAGCAGATCATATGGAGTGTCCTCGCTGCCAGAGAGGAGGAACTCTCGCTCGGCTCAGGACACCATAACCGAGTGATTCCACGCAGTGGGATGTCCCTCAGGTGAAATTAACCGTATGCAGTATAATTCCAGACTTAAAAATTACCCAGAAAATATCGTCTTGGTCGGCTACGTGATCATGACGCGATTACGAGCGTCTATTTGATCGACTATCATAATATCTTAATAAACTTTCTGCGAGATTCAGTCTGGGTCTCATGTAACACTCGTGGCATGATTCACAAATGAAAGTTGCGATACTCGGGCTCAATGATTTCAATTCCTCTTTCCTTTTTAATGTTGTAAAGTGGAGGAAAATTCAACATAAAAATGCCCGCTTAGTTATGGTTCAGAGGAACCTGCCTAACTAGGTGCCTCGTCAAGACCTACCCGTCCTTCAACCGAGAGCGAAGGTTGGAAATATTCGGGCAAGAGGGCGAACGGGAGGCTGCGGAACACAGGTGGGGAAGGAATGTGGAGGGAGCGGAAGACTGTGAGAGAAGAGAGGGAGGAATATTTGGAGTGGTCGTTTACGGGGCTCATGGGGGAGAGATATTAGATTATTCAAACAACAAGGTGACGACTCATCCCTACCCCATTCGGTGCTTTTTGAATCCTACTGGCGACGGCTCGCTCTCGTGGCACGTACGTATAACGAAAAAGGCCGGGAAATGGTTGACAGGCGTTGAAGGAGCAGTCAACTTGAAGGGCAAGCAGGCAGAACATGAGGGAAATGACACGGTCGTTGAATGGCGCGACCGGGAATATATGAATATGCATACGTAATTAACGGGAGTCGTCTGTGATTTATTTAAATTCCAAACATTTTTGCGCAATAGTTCCGTATGTTTCGGCTATATACAATAGAAATTATAATAAAAGTTTTTCCATGGTAATACTAGCATACAATTTTTTAAGATACTACATAATAACTACTCTACGGAAGTACCTAACTATAATATTTCAATCTTACTGGCTGCCATAAAAGGACCTTTATCAACAGTTCGTAATCCTCCAGAAAGTTCTATTGTCTATTTGTGAACTAGATCCATTGTACGCACAGGTACGCTGCTAAAATGGAGTAATAAACATTACAACAGCATTAGAGAGAGAGGATTTTTCAAATCGAATCTAATATTTTGTAAGGACTTAGTTTATCCACTAATGATTCATGATTAATTACAGTGATCCATTAGATTCCACCAGTTACAATACTATACATGGTGTGAAGGTATTGTTTGGTAGGGCCATAAAAATTCTCACCCACCATTGTGAAGTTCTAAAGAACATAACAATAGCATTGGACTCCACACTAATTCTATAATCAGCTCCTGTTACATTCTACGTCCCATAAAGAGGCTCAAATACCTTATCGTTTTCCCTGGGTATCCAACATTCTCCCTTTTATGACTTAAATCATTGCTTCTTAACATCCCCTCCAAATTTTATGTCTTCTTAGAATCTCTTATCTTCTTCAAACCTAATGCTTCTCCGTTCGCTAATCTCACTCACCAGTTTATTTCATGAATTCGTTTCCATTCACAAACCTCAAAAGCCTCGTATCAATGGTCATTTCATTTCATGAAAGGAAAGTTTTTAAACCATTAGCACACATGGATACGCTTCGTCAAAGTGTTAACAAACCTTTGAACTTTAATTTTATTTATCTACTTAAGGAATCTCGGACAGATATAGGGACCCTTATCTTTGTAAATTCTTCCTCTACTGCCGCGGTATTTTTCATAACGCCCATTATGTTTATTTTAGTTCGTTAACTAAGGTATTAGTGTACTGCTCCACCACGTCATTTTACTTTCTTGTTTCACATGTCCTTTTTACATTTTAGAAATATCAGTATTTTATTTTCCAGAGGGAACAAATGTACGGAGCACGAAGTATTGATTTCTAAGGTGTAATTATAATCCCTTCGTGGTCGTGATACCTGTATGCCCACTGATAGCTTGTGGGTTGAATTCTGAATCGTGGTCTAAATCTCTCATATTATCGTGAATATTGAAGAAGAATCGAATATGCCATGAAGTTGATTCGTGGGACCATTCAAAACAATTGTAATAGAATTTACTGTGTGTGGAAATCAGGGCTGATTATTAGTTGCCCGAAGGTTCTGTATCTTCCTTTCCGAAAAACTAAAAATTAACTATGTGATCGCACTTGTTTTTCAATATTGTGAATGGGATTTTTCATTACGATTAAAAGCAATTGTAAATAATTTTCAGGTCGCGCGTTTCAGTTAATGATGTCTCTCTTATGAGGATAGGAGTTGAGGAATTAGAATACAGTCGTGGATCCCAAAACAATAGAATGCACTAGTTCGATTGTTAATTTATTTTATAAAAATAGTATTGTATTGAAAATCATGATTAAAGGAAATATAAATCAATAGCTTCACTGCTTTAAAGACCGACAATTAAAATCCCTTCCTTTCCGTAAATGCGTTTAAGTGCGTACTTAGAATCAAGTAAAATTGACTACCTGATTCTTATTGGATGTCGTATCAAATATTCAATCGTCACGAAAAGTATCATCAGCCTAAGTATATCAGACTTTGATTACATATTTAATACCAATTATTCATAATTAATTCCTCCAACGTTTCCATTACCACCACTTTGATCACGTAAAGAATCGGGGAGAAGAATGGCATAAATATTAGCATTTTAAGTGATTTTTCATTCCCTTGCGGCAAAATATATATTATGTATCCATTGAGCCTTGAAAACAGATCGTTTCCCTCTCCGTCTTGTTCATTTCAAACATAAGGTTGATAGAAAATAAGCTTTATTTATATCACGTCCCATTCATCAATAAAAAAAAGCTTTTGAAAGATGAGATCCACTTTAGAAAAGAATACGTCTGCTTCTGCTCTTTCTTCGTGACATCGAGACTAACTAATACCTAAAGGGAGATAAAAAAATAATATTTTTGGTGAACCTCCGAATTGATTGAAAATTGATATTCCTCCGGCTACATTTAATACATCGTTTTAAAGTTTTTTAAAATGCTACCGCAAAGCGTCAAATCAATAATCTTGCTGCAAGCTCAAAAGAATTTTTATTTTGAACTTTTTTATTAATGCAAACATTTTATCATCAAATTCTGTAAAAAACGCCTTTTTTCATTTATCTACTAAATGAATCAACATTTTTAATTATAAATACGCTATTTAATTTTCTAATGCGTTTCAATTTCATTGCTTTGAAAATCCTTACTAGCGTAATTTCAGATTACTTTTGATGATAATCCTTATAATATGTATTTTAGACTACAAAAATAGTTCATGAATATCTACAAGTAATCTTTTTGTAATTATATACGGAAATCAGAACTTTTAACGCAATGATAATAGCCACTTCGTTTTGTGGATAACGCCGTTTGTTTTGCCGTGATAGCTAAGAACATACCTCCACTAACGGACTTTCCATAACTCAGCACCGGAAAACTAAGAACTCGAGAGCAAAGAAGATTCAGTCTTATCCCTTGAAATATAAGTTACTAGGATTAGCAGTTTGGCACCAGAGTGGCGAATTCAAAAATGGAGCAAACCGGACGAGGGAAAAATGCGTTGTGTTAACATCCTAGGGATTACGGATATTCCACTTCGAGCTTCCCGGATGCCAACAACAAGGCACATGCGCCAAAAGGGTTACGCTTTGCCTCTCGGATAAAATACGAAGAGATGAGTTCTTGAAGTGAGTCCTTAACCTCGCTCCCGAAAGGAATCACGAGAGCCCGGAGACTTAGAGGGAATGGCACTTGCACGGGCATAAAAACGCGCGCTGTATTGGAAGCGTTAAACCCAAGCGCATCGGTGCGAGAACACGATTCGTAGGTTCCTTTCAACTGGTCAAAGTGACGCCTGGGAGAAAACACTGCGTTAAATGCGAAGGTTACCGTCGGACGTAAATTTTCAGGAAGAGCCTGATGCACGCGTAAAATAAAAAAATTGAGTTATTTAAACCGTAATCACCCTCCAGTCATTCGCGTTTCAAAAACCTTCTAAAATTTTAAGTCGGTCACGATATTTCAGAAAAAAAAAGTTGAAGAAAATTAAACTTAAAAGTTCAAATGCATTTTCAAGAAAACCAAAGAGAAAAACGATGGATTAACTGCTGCTTACAAATTATAAATAAATGATTGAATGATTAAAAAGCAACAATAGCAGAGGCAGAAAATACCTGCAAACACCCTTAAACTGAACGCAACTGAGTTAATACCAAACAATATATCGCACAATGAGCTACAGGAAAATTTAATCCTAACATGCAGTAAATAAGAGCTGAAGACATTAGATCAGATGAGACCACAATGTCTAGTTTGAAGTAAATGAGTTATTATCGAGAAGGAATAAATTCAACAAGTATTAAATTCATAACCGGCAACCGGCCGGAGAATATTATTGTGAAGAGAAAACAGCTTCTCTCATAGTAAATGTGGCTCCAAATTTGCGAACAAATTTTGAAATATTTAAACCATCTAATGTTGCATGATACGAATAGGATATCCTCCAAATTAAGACAGTAGTCTATGAAATAATATCAGCTTTTAAGACACGGTGCTGTAGATGAAAGGTAAAGATCAAGTGGGAGAAAGATGAAATAGAAAATAAATGCCAAAGTGGAATGGACATAATGTATCAATAGTTTTGTAACTTAGGACCAGGATTTTTTCATGACCGTGCCTTCATGACGAGAGGGATGAATGGGCTTAAATAGGGAGAGACAAGGCCAAATCTTCAGTGCGAATAAAAAATGAGGTCGGAAAAATGCTCCTCCTTCATAAGAATAATGCTTCGATCTGAATGGAAGGACAGTTCAATTGTCCTTGGATTCGCGAAGAGACCTAAGGAGCAAGAAAATATATTTGAGCTATTACTGAGTACTCGAACACAGTTTAATTTTTTCTAACTACTACATTTTTAGTCTAATATTTTCTTAGTTTTTTATACATTTTTCGATTGTCCTGCATGCATACCTACGCTGTGGTATGCACTTATTATGGATTACCAATGGCTAACGTACATTCTGATGACATGCTGCACATGAAAATAACAGAAGACCATAATTTCATTTAAAACGTGAAAATATGCATAGTTTTACCATTCACGGGATTTATAGTACAGAGAAGGCTAACTAATGGATACAGAACAATCTTTGAGGCATCATCAAAAGGGCTTTTGTCCTCCCCATAATGGAATTCGACCGAACGGAATAACAAGGGTTCTATTCTTTCTTAAGCTCCGCCTACGCCTCGACGCTGGAAATAATCAAAAGGATTCAACAACAGGAACTAATGCTATATATATATATATATATATATACATATATATAT
>LYUA01000638.1:391300-401500 GCA_002093875.1 Calopteryx splendens
TAATAGGTGTAACACTTGTGAATGTATGGCTGGTGTCCTAACACCCCCCGCCATACGCCCCTCGGCGGCTTGTGGGGTATCATGAAGATGTAGATGTAGATGAAAAGTACAGGTTCTTGAAGGGGGGTGGTTGTTGTAGACTTCTCATTCACCTGATGGGGGCTGGAAATGCAAACAATGACTCACTCTCCTGAGGAGGGCTGCGGTGCGATGCCCCCCTTCCTATCTCACTCTTTCCTCCATCTCGTCCCCAAACTCCACCCCCCCCCCCTCCGTGCTTACTCCTGTTTGCTCTGCTGACGAGTCTCGGTGCCCAAAAGGCCTTTCAAATACGTCACAATTATCATTTACGACTTAGTCCGGGGGTCCCATCCAGATAGAGGGGTTGGGGAGAAATCTTTTGATGCCCGCTAGTTTCACATCAAACGACTGCTAATATTGGATCAATTGAGCGGTCTAAGTCTTCCACATTCGGATGAGCGTTTTCCCTTAACTATTTTCACACATGCCATCACGTATGCTAACCGTAGTAGAGACCACTGAATGGATCTACAAAATAATCCACAAGTCGCCGAGAGGGCGTGTGGCAGAGTGTGTTAGGATACCAGGCTTGAATAAAAGGAAATGAAAAAGGTTGCACGTAAAAGGAGAAGTAATGGAAGTTTAGTATTTACCTTTCCTTTTGTTGTGGTTGTGGATTGTGCGAAGGAAAAACGAGTTCTTGAATCTATAGCGTCAAGAGGCTAACTATCTCTCTAATTTTATCATAATTTTCCAATTTGCCAATGTAGTGTGGGGGTTGGATTGCTTCCTCTATGTCGCATTCAAAATCACACGAATGGTATCTATTTAATAAGTCAAATCTAGTGCTAAGTCTTTGATTCTCTATTGATTTCCATCCCAAATCAGTTATTAATTTCGTGACGGTCCTCTCTTAACACATCTCTTTATTGCATGTGTCCCTTTCTTCTGTACATTAGCCTCCCATTGAGTAGTGGCATTCCTTTAGTATATGCCTGGTGTAAACTCACGCCCAGCCACACACCGCAGTGCTGGCTTGCATAGTATTATGTAGATATAGATATAAAAGCTAACAGAGTTTAACGAAACGAGCTTATGGTCTAACTAAAGAGAAAAAGCATAACTCTTTTCCAGAAGTACCCCATAATCCGATATTATGATGTCTGTTATTTGTGTGTCAGGAATGAGTTGTCTTACGCTTGGTTTTTTGAAGTCGGCAGTACAGACACTAGAAAAAGCTGTTTAAAATATTGGCTTTTTGTGCGCATTCTGAAACTGTATTACCGTCCGGGTCCTTGAGAGAGTTCAGAGTTGCTCGTTTTCCCTGTAATTCCCTATCGTAGGACCAATAGGTATTAGGGTCTTCATTGAGGCATTCACAAAGTACCTATTTTTCTTTTAAAGTTACGTAGTGAATATTGCATGATTATTTTTGTTTCCATCCAACTTTCCAGGTTGTTTTTATGTGCTTATTTAGAAATATTATCAGAATCTAACATTCTCTTGCATTTCGAAAGTAATTTCTTCTGTGTTCTTGATACTCTACTGTCATTGGAAGTATTTTGGTATTAATCTTTCAATTCAGTTTATTAAATTGTTCAAGCAGGATAAGAAAAATTTGGTATAGAAAAACAATATGACATTCTTTAGCAATATTTTTGTTTAAGTCCTGAGATAGTAACTTAAAAGCAGTAATTTAAGAAAGTAAAAGAATAAATCTCTGCATACCCTTAACGCCTTTCTTATGGGGCATAATGTAAAACATTGGGGATAAAAAAAACAATAGCAGACTATTTTTCGTGAAGATTTTGTATAGAAATCTATCTTCTTCCCAAATTTCTACTTAATGGTTCTACTCCAAGTTCCTTAAACAGGTGTGACCTACAGTAAGGAATTAGCGTTTAAAGATATTTTAAATAATACATGTTACCCAAGAATATATTTTATGCAAGTTCATGTTTTCAAGAAGGGAAAACAGATGAAATATACTTCTTTATCATACTTCTCTCACAATATTTTCTCTCTTCCACTCCTGTGCAACAAATATTTAGTACCAGAGAGTAGAGGAGGCATATAAAGAGTACTTCAGTCAATTTTGAGATGTGACGGAAAATAATGTAGGAAGAGTTTAAGGAAAGGTTTTAAAGAATGAACTCACTTAGAGGTATCATCCAAAAGATTGATATGCCGGAAAGAAGGCTACCACGGGCATATTTAAACATTATTTTACTCCCTCCAAATTTTGAACAAATGGTTATCATTGCTTATTCCCGAAAAATATTTCGTAGTTGATACTTTAGAAAGACAACTGAGATTGCCTGTACCACGATTCGCATTTTCTTGGACCTAAAGGAATGTGAAGGACTCCACGGTCACATCAAACACCACACCCAATTAAATATAATAAATCTGATTTTGGACGTTAAAACGATGTTTTATTAAGACATGGCGATGTCACAGCGTAAATGAATCAAATGGGTAGTGTAAATGTCATTTTTAGGATCACTAGTGTTAATTTGCAAAATAATATTTCATTTGGGCACAATCTAGAGCAAAACAGCATGAATTCCAAAACATTTAGGATTAAGAAATTTTCCGAGGGTGATTTCTTATGAAATAATTAGGATATCATTGATATCCATTAAAAGGCTATATATATATGTATATAAATTTGTCATAAGCAGTATTCACTGTTTAGGCATTAGTTTTCCACATTCGTATTCATGTACGTATTTAATTTTCAAACCATTTAATATCCACAATGTCTTGATATGTAAAGCTTCATCTGACCAGCATAATTGCTTGAAACTTCTTTTTCGAATATCCTAAAGTGCAACTTGTAACAAATGGACGAACGATCAAATAAAGATAATACATCTTCGAGTAATTCATTTTTTTAACCACTGGAGAATAGCATTCGTGGACAAATCAAGGGGCACATCTGGTGACGAAAACGAATTTTCCTACGAGATTCCTTGTTATGCAAAACCGGGTCCCTCTCGAGGGAAGGTGTAGAACTGCGGTAAGTGCGACAACCAGGATGCGGGGATGGCGCAAGGAGGCGCTCCAGCGGAAGGGGGACGAAAATAAAAGCGCCGACAGACACTCGTCGACGAAATAAAAAAAACCAGCGTTGTCGAAGGCAATGCTCGTGGGGGAGGGGATATGGAGGACGGGTGTGCTTTAGGGGGTGGTTTGGGACCCTTCATATCATATGCGTATTCCCACAACGTGACCCCGTCCTCCTCGAGTCAAGTCTGGAGCCGGCCTTTCCCTCAGAGGAGACGGAGGGGGAGGGAACGGTCGAGAGAGGAGGGAGGGCGAGGGACCCTTCCATGAACCAGTAGAGCGCGCCGCCGGGGACACCACACGTGCCTGGGCGAGGGATGTACGGGCGAGCGGGTGGGTGGTTGAGGGAGAGCGTTGGAGTGAGGATGGAGGTCCAGGACAGACGGGAATGAAGGAACGTGGAGAATTTTCTCCCATTCCCTGTTGCATCCGAAAATTCCTCGGGAAAAGGATTCTTTCCGAGGGGGAGAGGAATAAACTAGCCCGAATGCAATGCGCGTTCGGTCGCAAATAAAATGAAATCGGCGAATAAAATATCACGAGTATTGTTATTATTCAGTTACGCAACCGTATGCAAGCATAAAAGATATACTTTTATTAAAAATAGAAATTTGTAATATGAGCCAATGAAATGGTAAGAAGAGCATTGGGATTTATAATAAGTTGCGTATCACAGTTAACATTTTTTAACGTGTGGTGAAATCGTACGAGAAAAATAAGAAGCGATATTCATGTGTTATGAGCAAAAATATATGGCATAGAAATTCTGTGGAGTCAACGATAAGAGGAATTTTTATTAAAAATACCACAGTGTAATGATAAAATCCTTATAAAACATTCCATAAAAAGATAATTTTTTATTATACGAGAAGCAGAGTAGCAGACTATTTGCAGAGTTGATGGCTATCATTAATATATGGTATAGGGATGTGTGTTAGAGCGAATGAGCGAATTTGATCAATTATAAATTATTCTAATTCTTCAATATTTCCATTGCTATTGTTATTTATTCCTGTAATTTCAACTAGAAGAGAGAATTTGATTATTTGAAAATTATTCTAATTCTTCAATGTTCCCATTTCTATTGTTTTATATTCCTTTCATTTCAAATAGAATCTACCAAGTGGAAAGAAAGTACTAAACCTCTATCTTACCTATTCCAGACGGGTTTCCGGTCAAATCAAAGGTCCTTATGATAAAGGTGTCCTAAGAAAACGTAAGTTCATTATTTTGTGTCTCAGTAAGTCCCAATCACGCTCCTCCACAGCCCTCCCCTTTTTATGGTTTGGGATTTTTCGGTCATTTGGAGCGAAGTAAGTTATAGAACCCATCTTTTTTCTTGTGTGGAGATCACGACCACAGGCACGACCACAGGGACAAAGGATTCGTAACAGAAACAAAAATGAGATTTTCCGAAACACTTAAAATAATGAAATATAAAAATTTTCCATCAGTTGAAAACGACTAAAGAAACACTACATAGTATTTCAGATCCGTCTTCGCAAACATTTCTCATTTTGCCATACAATACAAAGATAACAAACTGAAATGAAGGGCAGATTTCATTTGAGGTAGCTGGCTGCCTAAGGTATAAAATCATTCGTCGTGCTGCTCGACGCAGATTCGACTTTCATTTGTATTCAAGATATCCCTTAAAATTTTGGTCTGAGTTTTACTGCAAATTATATTTACTAAGACATCAATTAATTTCTTCACCGATTACTGGTAGAAATTCGTTTTCCAGCATAAAAGTTTAGAAATTACTTCAAAATATTCACTAAAATAATAAAAAGTTCACCTTTTTATTTGAGGTTTTCATTTCTAAACAAATAAATCATATTTTTGGTTCTCATTTGAGGAGTTAGTAATAGCAATTAACATGAAATATTTTAAGTCAATATTCATATTTTCTCAAAGTATATAAGAGTCATCCTGAAAGTACTGCCCGTTTCGAAAAGAAAACTACGCAAACCATCTTTGGGTTGTATTTCTTATTTTGTGTAACACATTTATTTAATAATTCTTCCAAATAATCACCGCAAATATTCACACATTTGTAAAGGCATTGACATCAACAATTTTTCGATTCCTTCTCAATAATCCTCTCCCATCAGATTCTGCAACCACTTTTTCGCACTAAGTCAATGTCATCTGTAAAGTGTTGACCTCTCAAGACAGTTTCTAATAGTAAAAACAAGTGGAAGCCACTGGGAGCTAAGACAAATGTTTGAACATCGGCGGCGATTGTGCGGAAAAATGAGTAAAGAGAAGTGATGCACAAAATAAAAAAAGCATCACCTTTTGATCATTTGCGTGGTATTTATTTCGAAATAGGGTTGGACTTTATGGATAACCCTCGTATTTATACCAGTTAATTAAGTTCCCGGCGCGAACGAAACCCACCACTAATCGTTGAAATATTTATGAGTTAAAATAGTTTAAACTTGAAAAAATTATCGATATGCTATTTGATAAATTAATTTTGACAGGAATACTGCATTAATACACAATTGGATATTTGAATGTAAGTTACTCAGATATTTCTCTATTAGACACAGTTAAATGACTCCGATTATTGTAATCCAAATATTTCACTGTTTTAAATCAAATGTTTTGTCATCTCCTATGTCTTCTTTTTCATTTCCCTTTTAAAATTTAATTTAATTTCTTAACTAATTTTTTTAGCTTAAAATGTAACTCGCTACGCTTCCGCCGCGCAGTCAGTAAACAAAACACTTTACTTCGTAGAAAAAAAACATGCTTCCGCTCTAACTCTACTATGAAACAGCTCCTCGCCGAGGTCATACGCTGCATGACTAAGTGCGACGTGTGTATTGCAGGTCAAATATCCCTGGAATAAGTATTCCTTCGCCGGCGACTCCTTCCGCTCCGTAATACTTGGGTTTTGGGGAAGTAATCTTACTCGAACGTGATGTTGGCAGAGCACTAATGTCGCACACAAAGTTTAAAAAAGCAAAAAGAATTTTTCAGGAATAACCTTATATTATCTATCCTCTTTCTCTATGACGAGGAATAAATCACACACGCCAATTTTTAGTTTGTCTGCCTACCTAGATTTTTGTTGACCCATGCAAATATCATTTCATTAAAAAAGTTTGCATAAATACTGATTAATATGCTTTTAAATACCCAAACCAATTGGAAAACATTATTCAGCTACTAGTATTTGTATATCCCTCAATAAGGCCAAAAAAATCCTTTTCTTGTCCTTCCTAAAACTCGTTTACCTTTGAATTAAAATGCAATTTAAAAAATCACAAATTGAGTCAAAAAACAAAATTAATAGGTCAATGAATTCACTCAATTAAGGGTTTCCAGATGAAAAGACTGGCCAATTATGTTTTCACATTGTTTCAGACGCTTCGTTAAAAATAATTTCAGGAATTATTGATAAAAAGTCATAAACATATTGGGAGGAAACATGAAGGGAGTTGGAATGAGCCTACTTCAAAAGATAAATATTAAAAGATATTTATAAAAATCATCAAAAATAGAAGTGAATCATTTATAAAGTTCTAGTTTCAGGGAAAGCAAAATTAGTGTAATTGCAATTGAATTATTTCTACTACACCGGAACTTTATATTTAACGAATGAAATGAGACTAAATTTTCAGGCTAAAGACTTTTCAGGCTAAAGACTTTTCAGGCTAAAGACTTTTCAGGCTAAAGAATTGTGTCATGAAAAATTAACTTTTTTAAATAAATGTTTAGCTTTCTTCCTACTGCGATAATAAGCATAATGCGTGACTAATTTTTCTCTTTGAAGTAGGATGATCTTGTTTCAACATCCGTAAGTTGGTGAACTCATGTTAAACATTCCATTTCATCATAAAAGTTGTAGAAATTTTATGAGATATTGGGGCAGTTCACCTGAAGTTGACTTAACAGTCGAAACCTGGGTAGTTCTAAAATAAAATTGTTGAAAAACCCAGTTTAAAAAAAAATCTTTTATGATGAATGGTTTTCTCCAAGTAACGGCCGTAACCATTAAAACTATCCCCCTTCAAGTATTTATCAATCATTTTGACAAGGATTAGTAACTAAAATGTTTCGTCAATGTGAAATTAATTTTTCGCTATGGTGGGTCACCTCAATTAGACTAGTAAAATGTTTAATGTGACTCAATTTAAAAGAGAGAAAGAATTAGTATTTATTAAAATAGCATGATCCTTTTCACGGCCTATATAAAAATGGGGATGGAATTAGGAATGGGTGATTCGAGTTATAAGCGCTCTGCATGTTAAAATTTAAAAAAAAACGAAAGAATAGCACGCACCCATTGGTTTTTTAAGCGTATACAAAGTGAAAAAATAGAAGAAAACACTGAGGGAGTGTGTAGCCACGAAAGAACATTTATTGCACTGCTCTTTGTAGAAGATTTATCAACTAAGGCAGAAAAAGGAGATGAGAAGAGCCAGTTATTCCCCTTCAAAAATTGATTAGAAAGTAAAACATTTAAGTTGAACGTCCGTTGCAGAACCACAAAAGATAATAGAGATGCACAAATATTATTTGGAAATGGAAATCTATAAGACGAGGAAAATTATTAGTATCAGGAAAGCAGAATCTCAAAAATTAGAAAACGTACTCTGGACAACAGAATAACACAAACCAAGGGAGTTTTTAACGGGAAGTCTACCCAGAGTATAGTTAAAATTATAAATTGAAGACAATTCATCAAGACAAAAAATAGGAATCTACTCCTCTGATATCACACATGGGCGATAGATGTAGATATCAAAGGGTGGGAGGAAAATGAAAGGTTTTCACTGCAGGATATGACCAAATTGATGGAGATCTGAATTCTTGCTGAAGATAGCTGGGAGAGAGCGGTGGTTGAAGGTGATGTGACCATAAATAGAGATTCTGGCGCCGGATGAGATCACACCATATCTACACTCAATGAAAGATAGAAAAGCAAAGACATTCAAGACAAGACGTTTGCTGCATGGGGAGTGAGCTGAATCAATCCAATCATAGGAAAACTACCAGGGGAAAGATTAGTAATTGTGAGGAGACCAGAAATAATCTATTTTTACAACATTGAATCCGATACATATAGACTAGCGAAAAATGTGAAAAATATTAAAACTGCTCTACTTTGAGAAAACAACAGGTTAATTAATCATAAAACAGTAAAATATTAAAATGAAATAAATAAAATTGAAAAATTTTTCAAAGAATAGTTAGAGTAGTATCGGCCGTTACATGGTGGAAACGATTCGATTTGAAACAACCCGGGCTTCGACAGTCATGTCATCCTTAAGTGAACTGAATGGGTCTCCGGTTTATTTCATTCTAGGGTAAACTACATGGGTAGTTCACCTTAGAATGCCTTAAGTGTCGAAACCCGGCTTGTGCCAATTAAAGTTAACGGAAAAATAAAGTTTTATTTTGTGTTTTATCACTCGAAGAAATTGTTCGTTCAAATAAGTTATGCTCAGCTAATAAGCAAAATTTAAAATTTAAATATTTAATCTGAAAACTAATGAACCCACGAAAGGAAACTTTTCGATAGACATAAAATACAGATATGGAACAGCTTTCACATTACTGTGCAAGATTTAACACATAATGAATCGACGGGGACAACTCCTAGGATTAACCCAGAAGTCCAATTAATGTGTAAAATCAACTGCAATATGTTTTTTTGAGAGTTGGATCAATTGGATTTCCTGCAAGAACAAAACAGTTGAAACCAAATCAGCTTTCCAGAATTTAATTATTGAGAGCATCACCAACAAAAGTTAGTTATTATAAGTTATGGCTACTGACTCCGAACAAAATCGAATATTGGTATCGTGGAATTTCATTATCGATGAGTCCAGAAGAATGCGATATCCCAAAATCATAAGAATTTCAATCTGTAATGAACTATGGATGAAACCCTCTATCCTATAACTTTCTCTCTTAGCGTTTGACTGGAGCCGAACCTTTTTGGGTGGTAGGTATGCCAATAGCATGCTCCTATTGAAGGAGAATTTGCGTCCCGAGGCCCAACTTCAACGAAACAGGCGGATAGTTTGGAAAGTTGACTTGTTTAAACATCGAGCTTTGCCGGAATCCGACGAGATAAGTGCAAATAGGGAGCTTTGATTTTTCCTCTTTGGGTTCGGTTTTGACCGATGCGGCGTGGGAAAAAACTAATGCTTTCGTCTCGGGGGAAGTGGCCCACATGACTGGGTCCAGTCAGCGAGCGAGTTTGGAGTTTGATCAAACAGGGAGGGCAAATGAAACGGGAATGGAGTGCGCAGAGGTGGGAAGACGAGACGATTTGCCAAATTCCTACTACCCCCATGGGCAGAAACTCAGCACGGAAGCCAACATTGGAAATGCGGTTAGAAGCCTTCCGGGTATGACAGAGCGGGTTTGATGAGGCAGGAAGAGACCGATATTGCACGCATTGTTACGCTAGTACGTTGGAAATATGGAGAATGATTAACGATAGCCAGGCCATCATCTTCATTGGCGAGCTTGCTCTCCAAGTATTCAAGGAGGTGCAGTGCATTAAGTGCATAAAACTAAAATTCTAGGTTTAAAACTAAAATTTATTAGATAGCAAAAATAGGATGCAGGAGGGCCACCAAACGTTGTCATCGCTCTATTTTTAGTCTGAAGAATAGGTGACTGAAGTCCTTCATTCTTTCCTCTCTAACGGCATCCCACGTCTCATTAACTCTTCAAATTTGCAACCGTTTTATAACTATGAATTTCTCCCTGGCTTTATTCGCAGAATTCTTCCCACTATTAAGTTCTTAACAAATTCTAAGTAATAATATTTGCCTAATCCATCTGCCCCTTATTTTCCTTTTACTTAGATATCCATATTTCCCGTTTCTCTTATTCTTACACCTGCGTGCATCCTCGTTTTTCAACAACCATCGATGCGCCTCAGGAGTAGTAACAAGTTTTCAATTCATCTAAAAAACGTCCAGTGATGACGAATGAGAATATTAATATTAACTCATCATCCAAATTTGCCTCTCCGGGTCAATAAAACAGCCACCGCGCTACTTTCTGGCCATTATTTTCATGGCCACTTTTTTTTACTAATATTTGTAAATAATAGGTGTAACACTTGTGAATGTA
>LYUA01000639.1:10163-20273 GCA_002093875.1 Calopteryx splendens
CCCTCCCACCAACTCCCCCTCACTCTCCGCTGCCCTCCCCCCCCCATCCGACTCGAAATCTGTTTCCTGTGGCCTGTACTGCGCATGGATACCGTCTATAAATGAGAACGCACGGTCTCCTTTCTCAAAGACATTCTAGGTCCTCATGAAAAAATCATGATCGCGAGGGGTTGCGAGAGTGAAATGCGAGCTGGTCACGAGACGGAGAATTTTGACAATAGCACCCACACCAATTCACCGCCGCCGTCCGATGACCGTCCACCCCGTCACATGAAATGTCATCATCGGCAAGGGCTGTTTGTGTCGCTCGGAGAAATGTTTTGAGGACGTTAAGCTTTTTATTTTCAAATCCCCTCCCTGTCTGGGACGATAGCAGTTGTGAAGAGTGACGTAAATGTTTTGGGACAAGCAGAGCCAAGTATATTTTACGAGGAATATGCAAACGCTAAATTCAATAGCCTAAATTATGATTTAATTTTACTATCAAGGATCTTTCGAAGGACATATTTTTAGGGTTTGAACATTTAATTTTCCGCGCTCTCATGTGTAAAGAAAACAAAAATATACATTCTTAAGATATCATTTTTTAGCATATCTAAGGGGAAATCGGTAAATTATTGGCGAAGTTAAATGATTTATTGCATAACGAACCACCAAAAACAATTTTATTTTCTGATTAAGAAAATTAAAAAATATACAGAGTATTTAAGAGAAAGTATCAATATTTGTTATCTTCTACCATTTCTTCTATTAATTGCTCTACTCTGTAGGATATTCAAAAGAAGGCGTGAATTTTAAACTAGTTCACTGAAAAACTGTCTTCAAACAAATTTGATTAATTTTTCTATAGAAAACCAAGGCGGTTGCACGGAATACAGTTAATTAAAAGTCGGAATAATTAACTGAAGGAAGCGTCCGGAAAATAATCTCACAGAAGCTTGAAGCCAGGAAATGTCCATTGCGCCGCAAATATCGTGGGAAAAAAATAAAAAAAACTGCCTTATTGAACTGTGTCCACCCGGGCTGAGGTAACAGATATTAATGTCGATGAGCACCATATAAATTTAATATCCTCAGCCTTAATTCTTAGAAGCACTTTCATCTAACTTGGCCCACTCCTTACCATTTCGAGGAAGGCTAAAAGCCGACCCTTCCGGCCGGGGTGGACCACGGGTTGTTCAACCTGCAATTCAACCACCCATGAATTAATTGAACCCAACGGTGAACTTAAAGCAGAAATTCGAGACCAGCTAAATTTCCCAAAGAATGATTTGGTAGTATGAATTAATTTTTTTTCTTTGCAATTACTGAGTTTACTGGGATGGAAAATTCTATTCTATATTCTTAACCTTAGAATCCAAAAGGAAGTAATTTCATCACTAGTAGCACTATGGATTCTTTCAAAATATATTATTACCTTACTCGGATACGCTTGCCAAACTCCTTAGCTGAAAGGTTAAATAATTGGTAATAATCTATCTTTGGTGTCTCAATGGTAAGTCGTAGGAAAAAAAACACCGGTTAACATTATATATTTTCACTTTCATTGGCAAAGGCTTTAATTAATAATAAAAATAATTTCTTTGAGACACACAAGTAACTCAAAATTACATAATTTTTTATATACGACAAAGATATTCATACTCTTCAATACCCTGGGTGATGGCTGAATATCCACCTGGAGGATGATTCAAACCCGCGACCTCCGGGTTGGCTTGGAAGTATATTACCCCGCCGCAACCGAGGCCGGCTATTAAATTTCCTCAGATTTATTGGTGCTTTTAGTTCACAAAAACTTGAATATGGAATGCAATGAAATTTCTAAATCACTTGAAATTAAAAAAATAATAGAGGAACCAAATTCTAATACATGAACGTTTACCATCCACAGCGATTATTTTGAGAACTTGACGAAGTTTTCTCGGGTCTGCCACCGGGTCTCTGATGAGTCACTCATCTGCCCAGAGGACGATACTCGAGTCTCTCGAGCTTCGAATTTCTACAACTATTTCCACAATTATTTCTGTAATTTACATTTAGGCAACAGGTAACATCAATGGAATGATTATTAGAAAATAGGATGAAAGCATGATTTTGCTATCTCAATGTTTTCACTTGAGACAAGAATTTCAGAACGTGTCACACATAAATTTTACCATGCCTGAACATGTAGATACCAACACTTTTCGTGCTTTGCCTGGTGAAAAAATTAACAAAAAACTCAATTATGATTTTTTCCAGTGCCTTTCATCAATAAATAAGTTACAATTAATTACAGTATCGTCTAAGAAGTAATACACAAACATACTTTTGTCTCCATGGTGAATATTTCAGGCTGAATTCATTTAAGTCCCTTCCTTTATTTTTGAAGAGCTTACCCACTCGAGAATGCATCACTTAGCACGATTGATTCATGTTACGATGCAAGCTACGGCGAGGGATATTTCCACACCAAGTAAAGGCATCGCCGAAGAGTATTTGCTCCCCCGAAATGCACTCAGGGCACGCAGCATGAGCGCCTCTCACGCCGCAAGGCCTACCGAGAGAGGGAGAGAGCTTTCTGCTTCCCGTTCCCTCCCTAAAAGAACCCACTCCCTCGTCGCTAAAATCGGGTACACGGGACATGGAGCACACACTCGCCGTAGAGGGAAATGACGGCCGCGAAATGCCTGAAAAAACCGTTGGCGATAAAAGCATTACCGGCCATGAGGACATAGTTCAATTTAAGGACCAAGAATAGATGATTCGCAACGAGGAAATGTCGGTGGTGATAAAATCCAATGAACTCTCTGCAGAGACTTTGATACAGATTTAAGTTCTTGCTTCAACACGGGGTATCCTCTATCGGTCAAGCATCCTACACACACTGTGATTCACTTTAGAGAGGTCATAATTCCTTCGAGATATGTAAAAAAAATGGAGTTGCACTTCATGCACTCATTCCATTCTCCTCCACCTCCTTACTTTTTACCGGCTCTTTTTTTTAAATACTAATAAAGGATTTTTCTAGTTTTGAAATAACATTTTTTTTTCCTTCTAACAGATGTTATTCGGTGCACAAATCTGTAGACTAAATCGCTGGCTTCCTTGACCTCTTTAAAGTTCATGATTCTTCATTTGTTTTGCATCAATGCCACAAAGGAACTTTAAAAAATAAGATTAATCGACGCTCTCCACACATGAATTACGAATCACTAGTCGAAATCTTCCTTAATTTGCCTCTCAACTTATCTAAATGTTTTCCTTCCAGGTACCTACATAAATATTTTAATTTTTAGCATTGGGAATAGTTTGGGAATGATAGCCTGCCCATCCACTCTTTCTCCAAATAATTAAGCTACATTTAATTAAATGAATAATCTGCAACCCACCCATGCCATATGAATGTAACGAGAGCACCGATACAAGGAGATTGGGAATGGGGGTAAAGCATTAGATCTGTGGAAATAATTTTATGGTGTTTCCATCAACTCTTATTCGCAAAGCCTATACTATTTCAACATTAATGGCACATCGGAAACATGATTATTTTGCTGCGGATGAGTGATTGAACGTCAAAAATGAGCTTAACCAATAAAATGTTATTCAATTGACTACACCAATTGCTAAAATCTCTTGTTCTTGCCTGAACACACTCCTCAAAACGTTTTAATTTCTATGTAAGATATTTAAAATTTCATGGAAAAACACTGTAAGTATTCATTCAAAATAGAAGCATTTTTAATGTGTCTGAATTATGACTCCGTTTTCCATAGGATAATTAAAGAGGCCATTTGATAAGGATGCCAATCTTGTGTATTTTTTCAATGCACGAAATTTTGGCTATTTACAGGCATTACAAAAAAAACTTCAAATAATATTATTTCTGGAATCATTAGGAATCTCACTTGGGAGCAATGAAAATTCACCTCTCATCAAGGGTCTAATTAAGGGTTGACGAGAGCAAAACAACAGGATAGAAAAACGATTATTGTTAGAAGTTCATCCATACATGACTACCTTTTAAAGACAATCTTTTTCGTCCTCTTTTATTCACGGCAGGTGTCCTAAAATCCTTTGCCGCACACCCTTGAGGCAGCTTGAGGGGTGTTACGCAGAGGTACCTAGATAAAGGCCCATATAGTTCAGCCCCTAAAACCGTCCGCTAAAGAAGTGAGCGCATGGTACTGAGAATAGAGATGGCACCATAGGTAGGGTTTACATGTGAACGGTGATATATTTGGATTGCATGTTATTCTAGATCTCCTTCGTTTGCATGTGTTCCTCTTAGTCTTAGGTATTAAGAGTAGTTCCGCGTTATTCTTCATGCATGTGGCGTTTAAGGTATTGTGTATTATTACTGCATGTGTCCCTTTCTGCAGTGCATGACCCCCCCCACCCTCTTTGAGAAGTGTCATTCCTTTAGTGCATGCTTAGTGTGAACTAACCCACTGCCACACACTCCGGTGTTGGCTTGCAGGATATTATACCTATAGATATAGAAAGAGATAAAGCTACTATTCGCAGCTACTGGTTCGATGATTCGTACAATCTGGATGATGGAGAAAAGGAAAAATGGAAAATCGTCAGCAGCATTTTTCAGCACCTGTTTAACTCTTCGCTTATTTAAGCTATCCGCAAATGCATCGTAAAAAATGAAGCAAGGAAACAAAACGAAACGAAAAGAAAAAGCGATCACTGCGTTTTCCAACGCAGCGATCGCAGCGCAGTGAGACAATGTGAAACTAGTGAAAAAGGATAGGATGTGAAGGGCGCGGCCATCTTAGCGGAAATATACGAAGGAAACGTGTAGAAAACAAAACCGGATGAAAAAAATCCAATATTCAGTATCACAAGCTGAGTTTCTCATGAACCCGTTCGTTGAGCGACGTTTTCGAACAAATTTTACATTGGAGCGAACGCAGAACGAAGAAGTTCACTTCTTTTCGAAAGAACGTGAAGTGAGCGGAACACAAAAAAATTCATCTGAATCTGAGCTTTAACGTCTTGAAATGTTCACGTTCATTACAAGACGAGAGTTCGTCTCCAATGGGGAAGTAAGAAAAAGGGAGAGAGAAGAGGACAAGAGTGATATAGAATAACGTTTTCAAACTCATGAAAATATTTATGAATTAACTATAACCAACGATTTGGTCATCTACATTAAAACGCCAGTCATCCATGGCGACATATTATTAAGGGTTAAAACGTGGCGTCTATTTCCCTAACACCTCGGTCTTTATATAAGCTTTCGAGAACTTCAGATAAACCAGTGTTCCTTATGAAAATCAGGCGTCAAAAGGCACCAAAACTATCAAACCTTCGGGTTACATAAATACGTTTCCAGAGACAAAGGAAGAGAAACCGAAGAAAAAGAACCAAAATGTTAGTCGACCAAATCTATGGAAAGAAAGACCAGCGTTCTTAATTCAGGACGGATGATGAACGGAGCAATGAAAGAATCATGATACTGACATATTTATCATGAAAAAAAACGAAATATATGAGACAGTGTGCCATCAGCAGAAACTTGAGGAATACTGTGATTGGACTGCCAAAGATGTTCAATCTTTCTTCCACTGTCCTTCTTGTAAGGAAAATGATCAAGTACAAATGCATTATATTTTTCATGTTTCATGAAAATAATCCTAAGACCTTTAAGTGTAAATTGTTTTTAAAAACTATAATATTGCCATTGTTACTATAACCAATTTATCACACATACATTTAAGTAAATTATGAACATTAGTTATTTTCCGAGAAAAGGTTCCTTTAAAAATCACTTTTAAGATATTTTCCAGGATGGCAATGCTTGAAAATCGGTGTTGCAAATATGGCCACTAGCCGCTATTTATTCCAACCCTATTTTCATCTATTTAAATATGGGTTAGTATTTGGAATAATCCCACGCAAAAATTTAGAATTTATTTAAAATTGCGAGAAAAAATTACGGAAAAATTTCCTTAACTACAACTATGAAGAAAACTAAAAATAGGGGAAACGAAATGCTTATGGGTGCTACTAAATTTTATTTCAGTTACCTCATAGCATTAGCAAGTTAGACGTAAAAAATAAAGAATTCTGCGACAGAGAAGAAAGTCTTAGGAATTAAAATCCCTAATTTATCCCTGATAAATTCATAAATTAAATAAGATAAATGTATTTCATCTTTATGAGTAATCCAACCTTACTCAGCAATAATAAATCAACAAGTTCTTCTCCGTCTCAATTAAAGGGAGTTGAAAGAGAGGTTCATGACGGGGGCCTTTCGTTGGTCCGTCTGGATTATATGGATACGCTATGGAACTCCCATCCGCCGTTTCGCGCGACAGTTACGAACTAATTCCCATTAGCCTCATACACACTGGCGACCCACGCGCGGCCGTTGCCATGGCGACGACTGGTGGAAGCTCCTCCTGGGAGTGAAGCCGGCAATTATCGTAGTTTGGTGCCGGAGTTAAGTGATTTGAATGGCACTTCGATTGGAAAACCGCATGACGGGGGACGACTACACATCAGCATCAATCATTCGCCCCTGAAACTAATCTCCAGTCTCCTACTGGAGCACATGCGTCCCTGAAGTCCACATGAATATCCCAGTGAATGGTATATTTGAGAGTGAAGCGGCATCTGGACTGAATATCGATTTTCAAATCTTTTAAAATAGTAAGTAATTCAAAGAAAACACCTCGTTTAGAAGATTCGTCGCTTGGTGCCTCTGAGGACTTTGAAAAGCATTAAGAATCATGTGGCATATGAATGTACTCAGCGACACAAAGAGTGGATCATGTCTAACCCTTTTTTTTACGCCTGAATAGCCGTTTAGAACTTCCATCTGAATTCCAAATCTAAGCTCTTTAGAATTAACTCCGCATTACATGGGATATTTTTTCTTCCATCACGAGAAAATCTCTCGGGCCGGTGTGCTTAATGGGATTTCAAAGAGCATACATTTGATTCAGACTTAAGTTTCGTAGCCCCAATTTCTTACCGCACTCTTAGAGTTTTCAATGCACACATATCAAGGAGGGTCTTGATCTCACGTGACTTCTGAGTTAGCAGGTGGGTGTGCTCCACTTTTTGAGCAATCTGTGGACTTAATGTAAGCTGCAAGGATGGATCGATATCAATCGAAGTAACTCCGAATCCAATACACGTAAAGGGAATGCTTGTACGCTAACTATGGCCGATAGGGTGGATTTTTTTCTGGGAGCCTTCGTGTAATCATAATTAAAATTCACTCTAACATTGACGGGTTTGCACGGCGAATATTAGGCAAGGGTAATTTGGTCGCAGCGTCTGAATTCCAATTCAAGAAGGAAAATGTCTGAATAAATATTCTCCGTATTGGAGACTAGAGAGGATATAAGAAAAACGGACCAATTGAAATACCTAGTTACTTTATACTCAGACCTTACACGTGTGGAGTGTGGAGTTAGCGCGTTAGAACCTTCTGCGAGTCCGCACTGAAAAAAATAGGATTCATAAATCGGATAGTTGGAAAATATTCTAATAAAAATTTAAATAAATGTGTTATTTCACGATAGTTAGACCTCCCCTTGAGTACGCTTCACTTCCAGAACTTGGGACCCCGCACAGAATAAACTAATCTTGGAGTTAAACAGGACACAGAGAGGAAAGCTGCTCATTTCTTACATACACGCCTTAAACTGTTAGAGAAGTACAAATAATTCGAGTTTAACACCGAACCAGAAGGGATCATTTTACCTCCACATTTCATTGGTAGACAAGACCATGAAGGAGAGTTGAGAGAGATTGACTGCCGAACAGATACCAATCACAGTAGTCAACACGATGGTTGGTTTGCTAGGCGAAGGCAGAGCTCACCCAGTACTAAGTCCAACGGTGTGTGAAATTCACACATCATGGTAGGGGGCCAGTTCCTTTCCCTGTATCCCAGTGTGATATCCCAAGATGACCTGGTACCCTAAAAATGGTACACAGTTTTGGTGAAGCAGACGGTCCCCAGAGGCGTCACCCGGATTGTAACCCGGGCCCACCGGACAGCAGTCGTGTGCTCTAACCACTAGACTACCACTCCCCTTTACAGATATATATTATAAGGAATCCTTTTTCGTACGCGAAATACTGGGAAAGCATAATACTGGGAAATGCATAAAGAAGTTATAGCATTAGGAGAATTAGCGCATTCCGAATTTAAATTGGTTAAAAGTTATATATGAAAAATATTTTATCAATGGCTGGTGACATAACACCTCCTACCACACGCCCTCGCGGCGACTTGTTGGGTAAGATGTAGATATTTGTTTATTTGCTAGTTAAAATAAACTTTGACAAGGAATAATCAATTCTTCCTAAAATTATCCCTTATTATAATATTTCCGCTCGAAGAAAATTCATAAATCTACATTTACATCCCTGAATTCTTGCATGCTTTACGACATCTCTACGTTTATATGTGGGTTTTCATATGCATTTCTTTCATGAGTCTACTGGTATTGGTGGTCGGTGATTTCATTTTTTTTAAGTAATCTGATGATGGATCCGCTTTGTTTTTATGCAGCTATAATCCCGCCCTAGTCCTGTACAATTTAGAGATTCTAACACATGCAGTAAGCCAGCCTAACAGTACTTGGCAGATATAGCTACTCTTCGCTGAATTCGCTCTAGTTCTGAAGGAAGTCCACCTCCGAGCGGATTCATGCACTTGCTGCGTTTCCTACATGTCGAGCTTACTAACGAGTTATTACAACGTTCATTTAACTACTCTTTTTTATTCTCAGTATTATTCTAAGTGCCTTAGTATTCTTTGTAGTCTCCTGATTTTATTGGTATTTTTACCGTTCATCACAGCAACGTTCTTGTACGTTCCTCAACGTTGTATTTTTCTTTGCACGATAAATTGCTTGCTTAGGAAGAAGCTACGATAGGTTATACCTGTATCAAACAAAAAGTATAAAATTTGACGGATAAATAAAAAAGAATATAGTTTATTTACCAAACTTACTCTATCAAGCTTATGAATGCCTCTGTATAGGAAGACAATGCATAATGGTGATTAAAAAAGTCTCTTGAAAATACCTGAGCATTCAAAATCTTACGATGAGAATCCAAGTTTTTGGGGCTCTTTAAAGGAACTGGGGAAAAAGTTTTCTAAACATGGTGCACACGGGGGAAATTTGCACTTTTACCCTTTAGATTTCGAACTCCGCTATTGCAAAACCATGGTCCACCGGGAGTTACAACCTTTTCTCGGGAGGTCTAGGGTCACAAGTAAAATTTTAAATCCTGTGCCGAAGGGAATTCTTTGTTGTCCGCCGAGAAGAGTTCCAGGAAAACCCGAGGCATTGAGAAAATGACACCAAAAAATATGGAAGCCTCACGGGATTTCACAGAATGTGCATTTCCTTAATGTGCCTCTCATATTTTTGCGTCGGTAGAAATAAGCGAGAGGGAAAGAGGACGGTCGAGGATATTGTAAGCCCTCCAGTTAAAATTTAAATCTCAGCTTTATTCCTTTGCCGTGTGTTCCTGTTCTAATAGAAAGGAGAATTTTAAGAGTGAAACTCAATGATGAATAGATTATACGACAGTATATGTTTCTTGATCAATTTTTAAAGGAATGTTTAATTCACAAAAGACAAATAAATGAATTGAGCTTTATAGAAAATATTTAGAAGAACAAAAGGCTACAATTTTATAAAAGTATCATAAAAAATAAAAATATTAGTACGGAATTTTATAAAAAAAAATTCCTAGTATTTTAGAAAGAAAATATATATTTGTTTTAGGCTTAGAAAAAGGAGAAAAATCCACCTTGAGGCAGTAATAATAAGTTATCTTTTTAGATAGAAAGACTTTCCAGCTACCTAGCTAAAATTTGAACGTTAGTAGTGAAGTAAACAAGATTAGTGTTTTTTCTAAAACACTTATTATTCCACAAAAACGTATTTAACACAAACAGGGAACATGGCCGATTTCGACCAAATAGTTACAATCTGTTCCAATAACGATAGTGCAGAACAAATAATAAAAAAACATATCGTAACCGTTCGTGATCTCTCAGATATAAAAAAAACTATTTATAGTAAAATATAGCGTATTCTGAAAATTACATCTTTACCTTGAAAATACCCAATGCACCCCCCC